>JAIOTZ010001112.1:0-39142 GCA_023374045.1 Limonium bicolor | reverse complement strand
CTACCTAAGCTTTTATATCAACAGATTCAACCTTTTCAACTTGGCTATGGGCAAGTGCCCAAGTCTATGATGCCACAAACTGACAACATCATTATGATGAGTGTGAAACATGAATGGTTTTAGTGATCTTTGATGCCCAATTTTTATACGTACATCGATAATATTCCACACTTATCTTCTGTTTCCTTTGGTTTGTTGTTTGGTAAGGCTTGATACCTTTTTCTATGACTAAATGCAGAGAAAAGCCAAGGAAACAGTAGATTAACTCACAAGGGAGATGATGCAACAAACGGGGGTCGAATTGGAGTCCGAACGGTGAATTTAGGAGATTTTGAAGGAATGTCCGAGCTTGTGTCCGAACTTCCAAGTTCGGACGCAAGTCGAGAGTTCGTGTGCTGCGCCTGATGGAATGTCCGAACTTCAGTCTGAACATCGAAGCAAGTTCGAAAAGCCGAGGTCTGATGTACGGAGCATGTCCTTTGTGTCCAACATCCAAGTTCGGACACAAGTCGAAACTTTCTGACTTGAAGCGCTCAGAACACTGTCCGAACATTGAAGTCCGGACCAATGTTCGGACGGGACGAAAAATTCAGCATAAACTCGGCGTTTTGAAGGGAAAAAGAGAGAGAGGAAAAGTCTATTTAACTGACCTAATCAGAGGAGAAAGGCATTCATTCATCATCGATCATTACAACACACACTCTCACGCTGATAAACGAGGTTCTCTCCATTCATCCACACCAATTGCATCAGTTCACCTTCATTCACATTCATCAAGCTTATCACCATCGTTCTGGAGGAGCATCGTCAGAAGGGAGTGAGGCCATCATCTTCAACCTTACACCTGCATCCATCGATCTGGATAGTCGTTCAACAGAAGGATTTTTCTTCCTTTAGATGATTTCTATGTTGATTGTATTTATCTGTTTCTTTGCAATGTCTGGCTAGTAGGGATTTAACTCTGGGGTAGAGTTTTCAAGATGGATTCAATGTAGTTAAAGATTCTGCAATTTGATTATGAGGTTGTAATGGATTGTTTCCAGGTTAATGATTATCAATCCTTCTCTATTAATTTCGCGAGTTATAGAGTTGTTTTGCGAAACCTATAGGATCAGACAAGGTGATTAATAGGGAGTTTCGAATTAACCTGGGGATTTGGGGAAGGATTAGTCGGATAGATAATCTTTCCTACAAACGCTAACAATTCTTTGTGCTTATTCCTATATGTAGTGTTTTGCCAACTGCTAGATTAGAGTTGACACGTTCTGATAGGTGAGCTCTTCAATGAACTAGGATTTAGCATTGAAGAGATAGAAAGAATTGGCCTTTCCGTTTCTCATAATTAAATTGTAGGATTACTAGATTCAACCAGAAGAGAACAACCCGAACCGGAGTTCCACTCATATTATCAAACTCATCATTCATTTTTACCGATTGCTTATTTCAACTCTGATTTGCATTTATTCGATTCAGTTTCAAAAACAATTCACAACCCCCCTGAATTTCCACTTTTCTTAGGATTTAGGATAGGACTTAGGCTTATTTATTCAAGTCCCACGGTTCGATACTTGGTTGCTTAACTTTCTATACTGTAGTGACCGGGATTTTTGCAACCCGACAGACTTATTGATTTATTATTTTCTAGATTAATTCGTTTAGTTTTAGTAGATCAATTTACCTGTTTGCACATTACAATTGAAGGAACCTATCATGCGCCTAGTGCTACAAAGAACAGTGGTCATTGAGGTCTGGAAATTGTTTTCATTGCAGGCAGAGGACTCATCTAAGAGGTACAGACCAGCTGTCATCCTCCCAATTATGTGTTCTAGCATTGTATCACATTCCTGAAAAATGCAACAAGTGTCATCAAAATAGATTTTCCCTTTTAGTTGTTTGGCTAACTTCCCTATTGAGATTAAATTAAACTTGAAGCTGGGAACAAACAACACATTATCCAAAATTAAGCCTCTGCCAATCTTGACACTTCCTATGACATTAACAGATTGTGGGTGACCGTCTGGCATACCTATAGTATGCTCCTTTCCTAAGGATCTGAACTTTACAAATTTGCCTAGGTCACAACACATATGATCACTGGCCCCACTATCTAGGATCCATCTTTCTGCTAAATGTGTTGTAGAACAACTGAGACCACAACTGAGACCATTGACCAAACCAAATTTACCATTCAGATTACACTCAGAAATAGATGCAGAACAGGCAGGACCATTTATCATATTAGTTTTGTTCTTCAGGTAACATTCTGAATGATGATGCATATCAGGATTATGATGCATTTTGTCATGATTAGCAGAACAACTAAGCCCATTAATCATACCAAATCTGTCATTTTGGTCACACTGAGAAGGATAATGTTCAGTAGCACACAAGTTCCAGGGAGCATCAGAGATTACTGGTCTGCAGGCATCATTAGTCAAGTCATTGCCATAAATCAGAGAACTATCTAGCTGATCATGTTTATCACACAGGGTTTCAAATGCAGAGTAATCAGGCATCAGTGGTTTCATTCCATGCTTATTTTCTTTTCTCTCAACATCATAAATATAATTGGAGTTAAGTTTAGTAAGGGAAGCAGAGACTGTACCCACAAAACCACAGGTTGCATTGCCATGTTCTTTTTCTTGGTTCTTGGCATATTGGGACAGCAACTGGTTCACCTGCTCCAGTGAGAACATGGGCTTGCTCCCTTCTTGCCCCGCCTGCGTGGTATTAGGGTTTTGGTTGACATCCACACTAGCCGCGGCATATCTCTTCCCTTTCCTCCAGGATTGAGGAAATCCATGGATCTGATAGCAGCGGTCCACTGTGTGCCCATTTTTCCCGCAGTGTGTGCATTGAAGGGTGCTACGTTTCCCATCCTTTGATATTGGGGATTTATTCTTCTTGTTCTCCACCGCAAACGACAGGCTGCCCTCTCCTTTTGATGTTGAGCAAACCAATTTTTGACGTTCTTCGTGGATGAGAAGGGAGTAGACTTGGTCGATCGACGGGAGTGGGGACATCATCAGTATGTTTCCTCGCACAATCGAAAACTTCTCAGATAATCCCATCAAGAATTGGACCACCCTCTGTCGCCGGAAGATTTCCTTATATCCAACTTTAGCCTCACAATCGCAGTCGGGAACTTCTTGGGAGGAATCTAATTCATCCCATATCTTCTTCATTTTCGCATAATACTCCCTAATCGTGCTTCCTTCTTGCTTAGTTTCTATCAGACTTTGGTGGAGTTCGTAGATTTGGGCGGCGTTGGCCTCCTCATAACGCGTCGACAGTTCGGACCAAATTTGTGCAGCCGTCTTGCAGTACAGCACTGTATCCCCAATATCCTTGTCGAGAGCGGTAAGTATCCAAGCTATAACCATGGAATTGCTTCGATCCCAAGCTTTTCCCTTCGCCTCCGACTCAGTAGGTCTGGTAAAAGTCCCGTCCACATAGCAATATTTATTTTTTGCTCTCAAGGCTATCATCATACCTTGCTTCCATGAACGGAACCCTTTCCCTTCAAATCTCGCGGTGAGCAAAGCCCCTGGGCTTTCGGAGTTCGCCAAGAAGAGCGGATCTGAATTATCCGTCGCTCCCGATGCTTGCGCTTCCATTGTCTCCTTCTTGCCTGACGTTTCTCTCATCCTTTTCCTTGTTTACATCGTCGGAGGACATCGTCGGAGTCCGCGTCTATCTTTGTCGAAAAAGAATTTTTTCCCCGCTGCGCTTCACAGTCGTGTTTGGGATTTCTTCGACAGAATCACGCCCCTTCGTTCGATTCCCGCTCTGATACCATGAAAAGAACTTCGGATCTTTTATTGAATAGAGGATGAAGATCAATCAAGAACAAATCGAGGAAGAAAGGGAAGAACGGGAGAGGTGGCTACGCAGAGCCAAAACAGACGTGGAAGGCTTGAAAGCCAAGAGAAGAACGCGAGTCAAAACTCTCTCTTACTGAAAACCCTAGCTACTAAACTTACTTAACCTAACAACTAAAGAAACTAAAACCTATAAAGTAACACTAAACCAAACGCATCGTTTTAACTTCATAACACATATCATCGTTGTTGGGTACCGAATTCACACATACATTTTCAAATGTAGTTTGAAATAATTCTTGCCTTAAATTTTTTAATTCTGTCTAGATACATTCCCATTTTTAGTTTCTTAGAGCTCAATTTCAATGTCAAATTCTATACTTTTTTATAATGTCAACTTTAACTCAATAATAAGCTCAACAATAAACTCAAATCATATTAATAAACCGATAGTGTTTTAGTTTTGTTATTTCTTAAGTGACATTATTATTAGAAATAATCAGGGGCGACTCGGTAATTTGTGGGGCCCTGTGCAGAATATTTTAACGGGGCCCTTTAAAATTAAAACTTAAATATAAAATATAGAATTATTAATTTAATTGTGTCACAATATAATTCTATATTAAGTTATGTAATGACATAAATGTTAAAATGACAATTTAGACAAACTAGATGAAGTTTACTTATTATTAAATAATCACGTACAAATATTAATTCTACTAGCATTTTACAACAAACTCTTTGAAGAAATAAGTGTTAGTATTTGATTGGATAGAAGTACGATTGTGATTTACTAGGTAGAAAAAAGAGGGAAGATCAATATATCTATATCTTTTTAAATAGATATTATTGGAATATTAACAATTTTATCGATAATTTTATTTGTCTGCTAAAAGACATTAATAGTATTAATTCAATCAACTGTTATTTATATGTTATATAAATATGTTAGAAACCTATGTAACCTTTTAATTATATAAACTACAAGATAATTGACTCTACTTAAAAAAAATAGGTCAAAAAATTGGGGGCCCCCAATTGGGGGCCCCATAAAATTGGGGGCCCTGTTCCATGTCACTTGTTGGACATGTTAAGAGCCGCCAATGGAAATAACTATATAGTATAGCGTGTTTGTTTACGTAATTGAAGTTGTCCCGAACAGGGCTAATTAATTTGTGACTTAGCAACAGATGTTTAACACTCTTTTTATGTACATTAATGCCCTTGTTTGTCATGGGTTTTCATAGTGATGGTAGGTGTTAGAAGTTATTTAAATCAGGGTGGTCATTTGGTCGAAGCAGACACAACACTTCTACTCCCCCAGCTGATTCTCAGCAGGCTGCATCTGATCATCTGGATGGATCTAGCCAGGGATCCCAGTTGCGTTCTGCACATCCGCCCCCTTCGTACTCCTTGTCAGGATGAGCACCAATGGGGACCCCCCACTTCGATTCTCACCCACACACGTCTACTGTAGTTCCGGATTCACAACCGACTGTTGAGATACGTCGAGCTACTCCTCCACCTCCACGTCAGCCTACTCCTCCACGACAGCCTACTCCTCCACGACATGATGATTCACCACCATCCGACGACGCAACGCGTAGCTCTGAGGCTTCACACGCTTCACACGGTAGTGGTGTTGATCCCCGCGTGGTCATCACTATCTCTGACAGGTAAGTACTTGATAAATGCGAAATACATCTATTTTTAGAGCTTTAATTTTTCCTATTATCATAACAATTCATGTCGTATTTCTCACTTATCATATGTTTTTTCTTTAGATTTATGTTTTGATATGAACTGATATATATTTTTTTTTTGTTAAATGAGGAACGATGATATACATATGTACATATATATATGACAAAATCAACAACAGCAACAAATTTACTCATGAATCATTATCTAACGATTACTCATCATTGGCTCATGATTAATAAACTCTCGACAATTATTGCATTCATTGATTATTTTATTTTCATTACAATTCACGTGTTGCACCAAAGCAAGGAAGAGAATGAAGTTGGCGTTATCATGCCATTTAACATATCACGATGGATGGAACTTGTTCAATGACGGCCGAACCACATTCATGAGATAGAAGTCGTGCTGTTTGACATGCCTGACGCAGCTAGAGATAAATTAAGGGATTTATCAAATTAAGTTGCTGCTATATAAACTAGAGGGGGAACTAGGGTTCGGGGTACGCACGCCTCACCGCAGGGGGCTCGCGCCTCTCTTCATCCACACCGTATCAACATATCACAACCGTGCTTCATCTTCCACCCATCGAATTCGACGAGAGCCACCACTTCATACATCATCACGAGACCACCGTTGCCATCATACATTACCACCGAAACACACACCATCTTCATTCATCCACCGGACCGAGACCGAGGCGTGGAATGCAGCAGTTTTACGGCGCGAGTAGACAGGATCGGTATGGGTAGAACCGAGTATCAACCGGAGACATTAGTAAAACCCGAGTGAAATTCTGGAACTGTTCTTTGCATTCTTGTTATTTGGTTCAAGTTATGTTATTTTTAGTTGATTGTTTCTGTTTGTTAAAACCATGAGTGAGTAATTTTATTTAGCTTCCCGGGTTAGGGAAGCAGTACTTTTCGTAGAATTCTTGTTATATAAATTTGTCACTATAATTATAATTTTGTAATTAATGTGCTTGGATTTTCTGGCCAATTATCTAAGTGATTTTTGTAGAGCTTATACTAAAATGCGGTGATGAGATTAAGTTCTAGACTTAGGAAATCAAACCGGATTAACGACTAGAAGCATGGTTTGCCTATAGG
The DNA here is from genome assembly GCA_023374045.1 of Limonium bicolor. Classification (NCBI taxonomy): domain Eukaryota; kingdom Viridiplantae; phylum Streptophyta; class Magnoliopsida; order Caryophyllales; family Plumbaginaceae; genus Limonium; species Limonium bicolor. Next base: position 32,508 of record JAIOTZ010001112.1, on the reverse strand, counting down.
TTAATCTGTCTTCAATAGGAATTGTATCTAATGCAATTAACTTGAATTTAACTTGGGCATGGTTTGCGGCTTGTTATTTCAGTTAGTTAGGGTTCGTTGTACAAGGACCGGTCAACGAACTATTTATAATTCTTGAGTTTATTGCATAAAATAGTGAAAATTGTTATTAATTGAATTCGACGAAATAGACGAGTGGAATAATCCGGGGAGCGTTTTTAATTCACTAGATTTTTAAACCGATATTTGTTTTGTTTATTTTTGTCGTTTTGTTATTTTATTATTTTGTGTTCATTATTTGACTTGAATTAATTGAAAACCTGAAAAAGTGACAATTTCTCGTTTTCTTAGTTTATTTTAGTTTCTCGATTAGATTAATAATTTGTCAGTTAATTGAACGAGGTCCCTGAGTTCGACAACCCATTTAATCACTATACCCGCAAAACAATAGGTACACTGCCTAGGTAGAGATAGTAACATATTTCTGCTCAACAGTACTACTTTGTAAGTACAAAACAATTCTCAATAAAGTTTGTTATATATATATTAATTGTCAATTTGTGACACATTATATAATCATATGGAGTTACTACCTACAAACAAGGTTGCTCATTCTTTTCTTCCTTGCTTTGAGACGAGGTGGTTTCCAGAGGGTTATAGTTGGGAGGGTTTGGGTCAGGACGGCCATATATTCTATTTTAATGAGTTCATGGTACTTAGCATACTTGATCTTTAACTTTTTTTTTTGATAAGTTATGCTTACACTTACTAATTTATGCAGAAGCGCTTCCGTTGGGATCTTGACCTTGAGAGTATCGTCTATGAGTTATTCTGCGCTTTGGGCATAAAACGGTATTCAGACACACTCTACAAGATGAAGGCTGGGAGAACAAAGAGAAAAGTCAGAGATGACATCTGGCAGGCTTGGGAACAAGAGTGGGCGAATGAGCAGTATAAGAACATCAGTGAGACTAACTCTTGCAACCGGAGGACTGAGCACACACTTGGTGGTGGTCTGTCTACTCATGTGTATGGTTCTCGCACGATAAAGGAGCATAAGAGGGTTTTGGTGAGTCTTTTTGTTTTTCAAGTGTTTATAAAACTGGATGCAAGTACATGTGAATGTGAATATGATAATGCAACTTTGCACGCATAGTGTGAGTTGTAATTGTTATCAGATTCTGATATGTGCAATATTGGATTTCATATGTGTGGGCAAATGTAAAAAAAAACAGGGGAGGTTATGTCAGATTTTTTTAAGCCTTGATCGATTAATGATTATCTGAATCTGACTGAACAAATCTTGGTTTTTATGTGTGGGAAAATGTAAAAAAACCAGGGGAGGTTCTGTCAAATTTTTTAAAGCCTTGTTTCTAATTTAATCAAGTGTTTTTTTGGTAGACTAAGAAATACACTACAGAGCCAGATGCTTACACATTGTTCATACACACCCATTCGAGCATGGATGAGCATGGAAACAGTGTGCCAGTATGCTCCAAGGTCGAGGACACTGTTGTAAGTGTTTTAATTTAACTTATTTAAATTGGGCTACATTATTCAAATTTATTCATTAGTGATGAGTACTAATTATATCATTGTGTTATGATTATGAAGCATAAATACGAAGAGTTGTTAGATGCTACCACTCAGGAGTCAACCACTCTAGATGATCCATATTTGTAAGCCACACCAGTAGACCCTAATGAAAATTTTTATAAGGCTGTTGAAGGGAAATCCAGAAAGCAGAGGGTCTATAGTGTGGGCAGGCTAGCACCAACGTACTTCCCAGACTCATTTCACAGCACCGACACTAGATCACGTGCTACCGGCTACGATCAGAGCATATACGAGTCCATGAAGACGGACATTGAGTGGGAGCTGCTTCAGAAGTTCGATGACAATTACAAGCAGCAGATTTGTGCTCAGGAGAGGGAAGCAATCCGCCAGGAGATACGCAGTGAGGAGATGCAGGCGATGATACGAGCGCAGATCTCCCAGATGTTTCCCTCTCAGCAGGGTCAGTACGGTGATTCTGTCGCTGGCTCTAGTACGGGTGGATGGGGTTAGTGGCCTAGAGGTCCGCATGATGGCTCAGGTGGTCCGGATGGTCTGGGTGATCATACGGGATATCGTCCAGGGGATGGGCATGGTTGGGGAGGCGGGTATTAGATAGATATGACATTTGACTTGTTAGACTTTGTTTGCTTGAGGTTATGCCTGTATCAAATTTCGATTATAATACTTCGTATCTTTTGTTGATTGAACATTTATATTATGTTTGCTTATATTATGGGATTAATGAGTACAACTCTTTATGGAATTGCATATTTCAGGTGGATATGAATAAAATGTATTATATGTCAACACTTATAGGTGAAAATATATTACAAATTAAAATATTAAATATTTTTTAAAAAAATTAACGCAGTTTAGCGACGGAAATTTTCATCGCTAAACGTTAATCCGAAAAACCATATTTCTGTCGCCAAATTAGCGACGGGTGTGTTCCCTCTCTAATCCGTCGCCAGTGGATTTTTAGCAACAGACACATCCGTCAGTAATCCGTTGCTAACTAGCGACGGACTACGTCATCCGACGTGAAATTGAATTAGCGACGGACAAATTCATCTCTAATCCGTCGCTAAAGCAGATTAGCGTCGGATTAGAGACAGATTTGTTCGTCGCTAATCTGCTGTTTTCTAGTAGTGGTACAATAAAAAGTACATTCTTCTTCATTTAATTGTTGATCAAGTTTCTTATAGATATCTTCAAGTCTTCTCATCTTCAATGGTTCACTGGAATTTTCATTTGAGGAAGAAGGTGATGTTGTTGCGGAGGAAGTCTGTGTAGGTGTCACAGGTAGACCTGGCAATTCGGGTCACTCGGTTCGGGTTCGGTTCGGTTCAGGTCAATTTGTAGATATTCACTATTCAGTTCAGTTGGATCTGGTCGGGTTATTCTGGTTAAAATTAGATTAGGGTGACTTCGGTTTGGTTGATTTCGGGTTCGGATGCTTTCGGTTCGGGTTAGCCTCTGCATTTTTTAGTTTTTTCAGGTTATGGGTCAAATTCGGGTGACTTACCGTGTTATACTTAATTGACAAAAATTTCAAAGTACAAATTTAAGCAACCGTTGTAACTTGTATTGATTTTCATATTTGGATCCAAATTCTCTTAATATAGTGTTACTCTTGATGAAGATTGCTTTTGTATATTGGTTGGTTATACATAACAAATTGGATGATAATATTTTTAATATTAATTTTGAACTATAGATTTATTAATTGTATCGACCAAGTATAAATTTAAAATTTGGTGAATCAGTGGTCAATATTCGGCACTCGACGCCCAGTCTATCCCCCCCACGCCCGACGCTGTGCCTGTGCCTCCCGCCATCTCGCGCCTGTCACACCCCGCGCGCGTCCTGCGTCAGCGCCCGTCATCTCGAGCGAGCGTCGCGTGCCCATGCCAATCCACCACCACCTCGCGTCTATGCCCTTATGCGCCCGTCATCACCTTGTGCCCGTGACTTCATGTTGTGTGTGCGCCTCGTGCGAGCGTTCTTCAGTAGCTTATCGCTCCCAGGCAGGGGTTTTCCCTTTATCTTCTTATTTTGTCATTTTTAACCCTAATTTAATTTAATTATACATACAAATATATTTAAGTGAGATGTACGTTTTGTCATCTTTATTCTTTTATGATATTAATAAGAAACCTAAGTAGTGATGTGATGATATATACACATACACGTTCAAGCCATTCCTAAGCTTGGTTTTGTAATCTTTATTTAAGTAAGGTGTAAGTTTTGTAATCTTTATTCTTCAACATCTACACACCAATCGTGGTTATTATATTTCTTAATTGAAAAATTTATACGTTTTATAATTAAAACTTCATCAACATTCAAACCAATTTCCTTGGACACGGCAAAAGATGACAAGAATTGTAAAAATAGAGTGAAAACATTCCTCATTTTAGTCCCAGTTCATGGAAATTATGCGTTTGTACATGCCAATAATAAACAGAAGGATAATGAAAGTTTGTCTAGCTAGTTTCATGTGTGGTTTGGGTCAATTCGGTTTGGGTCAGTTCGGTTCGGGTGAATTTGGTTCGGGTGGATTCAGGTATATCAAATTTCGGTTTGATTCGGTTTTGGTTTGGTTCAGTTCGGATTTTTAGGTCACATTTCGGGTTACATCATTCGGTTTAAATTCGGGTTCGGATCAGGTTGGATCGGGTCGGTTTTTCTGGTTCGGGTCACCTTTGCCAGGTCTAGTCACAGGTGATGAAGATTGTTATGGTGTTTTTGGTGTCATAGGCTCAGGATTTGGTTCATCCTCTTGAACTTCATCGTTGGCGAGTGGATAAAAGCTATAATGCTTCTTATCATCATGACTCTAATCCCAGACTTCTTCTTTGTTGAAAACAACATCTCTGCTTATCAGAATTTTTCCAAGACTTGGATTGAAAAGCGTGTATCCTTTGGATTTCTGATCATAGCCAATGAAAATGTACTTCTTGCTTTCGTCATCAAACTTTCTCCTTTCTTGATCGGGAACATGCACATGGGCAACGGATCCAAATATCCTTAAGTGAGACAAATTTGGCATGAAACCACTTCAGGCTTCTTGAGGGGTCGTGTCATAAAGGCTTCTTGTGGGGCAATAGTTGGATAGATATACTGCACAATCCACCGCTTAAGCCCAAAACTCTTTTGGCATATCCTTGATCTGATACCAGTTTGCTGAAAAGAAAATAATAGACGATAGATGGAGGAGATAGACAAATATGTTTGATTGATTGACGACTTGTAAAAATTCTACACCCCCTTTTATAATATATAAGGAAATGACTTTTCAATGGCTGTTATTCTAGGCTAGTGACATTACAAATAGACACAACTTGTAAGTTGTGACCTTACATATGGATATGACTTTACATATAGTAGCAACCTCATTCCAAACATGACCCTTGAATAATTAGTTTATTTTCTATTTTTAACATGTATAGCAGCTAGAATAAAAATTCATGATTAGCCAGCGGATGATATATCTTATATTGTATGTATGTGTCTTCCTCGTATAGATCTTGTGACTTTTGTCTCCAACACTGTAGTAGGGTTCTTGTTCACCATATGCAAACATCACTATCTCTTGATAACTGAGAAGGGTCTTCGTTTTCGTCATGGCTAGGTGGGTGGTTGTAAGGGTTGCAAAATTACGGTGAGTGAAGAGATAAGTTAAGTATATTACCGGTCCCGAAATGAAATGCTTTTAGCCCAGTCTTGAATCTGGTGTGCGACTCCAGAGATGCAGATGATGATGAAGAGAGACACAAAGCATATGTATGTTTCTTGTTGCGGGTTGCAAAATTACCAAGAGTGAAAGGAAATGACCGTGAATACTTTTTTAGAATTATAAGATATATGCATATATTTTATTGGTATTTCAAACAGAAGATGTATTTCCTTAAGGGAAATCAGTGTATTAATTGTAAGGGAAAATATCATATTTGATACAAAAATTGCTTAGGTGATTATCAGTGACAAAATAAATTGTTGAAACTATAGTGTTAATTTTTTCATCTTGCCCGTTAAATATATGCTATGGAAATTATACTTTATTCCTACGTAAAACAACGCCTACAGACATTCATAGAAAAATTTGTTTCTGATATAAGAAAACAAGGTGTTGAAGGAAAAATATATGTACCTGGATTATATGGTATTATTGTGTCTCTGATGGTGATTTACAAAAACAGAAAAACAATACTATCATTTTCTTGTAGTGATGAGCCAGCGGGGTTTGAATTTGCTATTTTCAGTAAGTGATGCTGGTATTTAGTGAAGCCAAGGTACGTAAGGCGGAAACTGATTTGACCACCTGTTTGCTTTATGAAAAAGATAAACCAACCCTATTTGTAGAATCAGTAACTATATATATTAAGAGGGCATTCGATGTCAGCGAAAAAAAAGCAGTAAACGCATTACAAATAATCCCTCTCCAGTTAACCAATTAGAAGCTCAGGATGGTTTATATGGTGGGTTCCATTGCAAAAAAGAATCTATATTTATGCGACATCTGTATCAATTTGTCTAGGGTGCTGCGCCAGTTTTTTTTCGCGCTGATCGAACGACGCCTAAATATCCTGACAATATGTCAAATCATTAGATTATCCTCGACTAACATACCCGGCAAGGTACAGTACATTTTTTTTTGATAATTAACGGCACAAGGCCTATAATGCCCCAAGGGCAGGAAGTACAAGACTTCACAAAGACCAAAACAAGAAAACCCGACATACCTAACGTAGCCTACAAACCATACAAGCCCAAATACCACATTGGCTTTATGCCTTACTAAGCTTTCTTTTTGCCTTGCCTAACTACCTTGCTGATTCGCGAAAATTTGTTAAAGCCAACTTGCCTTATCCTTGAAACCCTTCTGGCTCTACCCTTAGAAGTGTCCATAGGACAACTATCAGAGCCACCTTTCGAACCATCTTTCTCTTCTCGACATCGCTTACGGTAACAAGCCCTTTGCTCACGTAAGATTTCTTCAAAGTTAGCAATGGCGAGTCCCTCGTCACGGACGGAGCAACCAAGGTTTAGCTAACTTCAGTGTCTGCCTGGCTTCCTCCTTCACGTAAGCCTCATCAGGATCATCCACCGGAGTAGACCTTCCTCCTCCTGGCTCAAAACCCGGTGGGAATTCAGGTTCCTCGAAGAGGCTCCTAACCCCAAAGTCATCAACTTCCTCAACTCCATCCTCGAGCAATTGCCTCTGGGGTCCACACGACTCGGGGGTCGATTGAATGCAAAGGGCATCCGTAACTACACCACAACCGCCAAGACCTGGCCCCAAATCCTTAACACCATCAAACATATCAATCCCTTTAAAGCCCTCCCCTGCTACCATGCGATCGTTGTTCACAATATCTTCAGCAATCGGGTCAGCCACCGGTCTCCTTTCCCCAAGGGGCGTACGAATGGAAACTGGAGGGTGATTATTCCCGGAAATAGGAACTCTATTGGGTTCAAACGGCAAGCTCGGCTCAGGAGGGGAAACAGCCTGCCCGTTTCCGCCATTCAAAACCGTATCATGCGGCCACCAATACCCACTCCCCCGGCCAAGTGGTTGACCACCACCAATACCCTCTCGTCGTCGGACCTGCGCCAAACAACTAGGGTCGCATCCTGACCCGCCAGATTCAACTTTTCCTCGGTTCCGGTCCACACCACACCCCATCGCATCAGTCACGTCTTGTTTCACATATACAGTACATTTTGCCATATGGAAGATAAATATGACTCCTGATCGATCGTCCCATCCCATTTTGTTTTTGGTAAGTATCGTTTCATCCCTTTTGTTATACTTGGCAATCAAGTGTCTTCTCGGACTCGGAGTATAATATGCGCTATAACACAACGTGCGTGACAATGATATATATACACATTACATATTCTAATCCAGCTCTCTTCTTTTGACGAAATATATAGTTTATCAATAAGAAGCCTCTGAATCTTCCTTCCCTCTGAACTTCGGTAGCACTGAAAATTTAAGCGACACTAACACTAGAAAAAACAAACAGCTTGACAATAGGGTTACGTAACATCCTCCCATCACTACAATACAGCTTAGAAAATTAACGCGTCTAGCTATTTGACAAATCTACGCGTACCGCCATGTGTATAATAAATACCTATACAGTACAACGATTTAGTTTGTCATCCAGCAAGAGAATATCTAATTAAGCCAGAAACTAATAACTTCAACAAAGCCAGAAGCTAGCCTTAGCGATGGAGACAAATCAAAAGGATAAACCTGCGTTTCAATCCCTAGGCTTCTTTGGCATTTGTAAGAATTCCATCAATATCATATCCAAACAACCCAGAATCTTCCTCTTAATCACTGGAACTCTCACCTCCCCACAAGCCTTACTTGCGCTGATCCACGAAGATCTTGCTCTTTTCACCATCAGAACAATCGCTGCCGCCCAACTAGCCCTCGTCAAAACACCCTCCATCAACACTTTCAGGACCAATCAGGAGCAGTTATACCTCTACTCCCTGCTTGAGTTTGTAACTCTTCTCGTCTACTATATCCTATGCATTCTCTCCGTCTCTGCTGTCACTTACACGGCTGCGCTTGTTCATTATAGAATTGCTCCCGCGGGTGATCAGATCTCCTTTAAGAAGGTGATGAGAATCATACATAGAGTCTGGAAGAGCGTAGTCGGTACTGAGTTATGGATCTTTCTTGTTGTTATCGTGTCCAAATTCATCATATTACTAGTCGTGGGTGTAATTTTTGTCGGACTTAGTAACAGTGGTAATACTAATGGCGCTTATTCCGTAGTTATAGCAGGTGCGGTGATTATGATACTATACTGGGTAGCTCTGGTTTATTTTATGATAATAGCATCTCTTGCGCTAGTGATCTCTGTCATAGAAAGTGGAAGCCATGGCTGTGGCTATCAGTCTCTGGTGAAGAGCAAGGCGTTGCTGAAGGGCAACGTCGGAAAAGCCATCGCCATCTATTTCATCTTCAATATCTGTACGGCTCTCGTTCGAAGCATGCTTGACGAGATCACAGTGAATTTGCTGGGATTCGTAGTGATGGTGTTCCTATTCCTTTATTGGTATGTTCTTCAAACGGTGCTCTACGCGGTCTGCAAGTTTTACCATGGTGAGAGTATTGACAATGCTACCATCCTCTATCTGGAATCTACTGCGGCCTATACTCCTCTGATAGGTACCGCTGAGGATACGAACGAACAAGTCTAAGAGGTTTTGGGTCAACGGGTTGATTTTACATGTATGTATGCATTTATGTGCTGAATTTTTTTATGTGCACTATCTAAAGGTCATATCTAAGGGTTACTGATGTAATTTTCTTTATCTAGTGTGTACCTAGGACAAAGTTGTAATTTCTCATCCGGTCTGGTTTCCTAATTGGATATTCCAAAACCGGTCCCCTTAATTCTTCCCTTTCCTCTTATCTGCCCTTCTCTATAACAATTAGCTACTAAGCTCTTCGTCTTCAAAAACACAGAGTCTGTACTTCTCGATTTCTCTCAATCAATACAAGAATTCGTTTTCTCCTTATTGAGTTTTGATATGGTATCAGAGCAGAGACTGCGTTCCTGCTAAGAAGAATGAACGGTGTCGAAAAACAAACTGGCGATGGCTCACACGGGAAGAAGACGGTGGGTAACTCTCCGACGTCGATCGACGTAAATGACCCTCTCTATGTGCACGCCACGGAACAGCCTGGGCAACCACTTACTACAAAGTTCACCAGGGAAGGCTTCCTCGTCTGGAAATGGGGAATGCGTAGAGTACTTAGAGCCAAGAACAAGTTAGGGTTCGTGGAAGGAACCGTAACTCGCCCAGATATTCAAGACTCCATCCGATACGTAGCATGGGAACGGGCAACTCACTCGTCAATTCTTGGATAATTTCTTCAGTCGCGCCAAATATAGGACGACCCATGATGTACCCCGAAGATCCGTAAGAAATCTAGGAATGGCTATGCAGAAACTTCGAGAAAAAGAATTTGGCGATGTTTCATAGCATAAAGGGTCAAATCTCCAACCTGAGACAAGGTGAAGATTCGATTACAGGTTATTTTATGAAACTTTGAGAGATATGGGCGGAGTACGAATCCACTTTACCACAAGAAGGATGTAATTGTTGTTGCCGGTGCAAATCAAAAGACCTCCTGGTCAAGCGCAAGGAGGAAGAAGAATTAATACACTTTCTCATGGGTTTGAATAAAGAATACGTGCATCTTCGGGGCCAAATACTCTGAAACAAACACTCACTGGAAGTTTGGAAAACTTATTTCTGGATTGTACTTTGCTGACATGCGAACCTTGTGTTCTGCCATTACTAAGAGGAAAACTAGAACTGTTTTGTATACTAGTTTAGATAGAGAAGATGTAGAAAATGACCATCTTAGAAAAATATCTTTGTGGCACCATAGGTTAGAACATATACCTCTGAGAAAAATGTGTTCTATACCTGAACTAGATACAGAAACAACCCCTAGTTCTCATTCTGACATCCTCTCTTGTACTGTATGTTTCAAGGCGAAAAGTAAAAGGCAAAAATTCCCCACTTCAAACATTAAAACAACACAACCTTTTGAAATGATCCATCTAGACATATGTGGGCCTATAAGATATCAAACAGCATAAGGACATAGATACTTTCTGACAATTGTAGATGACTACACAAGAGGAACTTGGGTGAGACTTCTCAAACAGAAATCAGAAGCAATGAAAGAGATAAAGAACTTTGTTCTCCTAATTGAAAAACAAATGAACACAGTCATAAAAAGAATAAGAAGTGATAATGCCAAGGAACTAGGAAAGTTCTTAGAGGGAGTGGAATTTTATTCCACGAAATGCATTATCCACCAAACTAGTTGTCCTCACCCCACAACAAAATAGGGTTGTTGAGAGGAAGCAAGGTCATATAATGGAACTAGCTAGAGCACTTCTCTTTCAGTTCGATTTGGATAAAAGTTTTTGGGATATTGTGAAGAGCAATCTGTCTACATAATAAATAGGACCCCAAGCAAAGTCCTGAATAACCAAACCCCTTTTGAGAAATTGTTTGGACTAAAACCTGATTATCATAAATTAAGAACCTTTGGTTGCCTATGTTACATCACAAACATAGAACCGAATAAAGGAAAATTGGATTCTCGATCACTTCCTTGCATTTACCTTGGAAATTACAAGAACACGAAAGGAGCAAAAGTCCTGTCTTTGGAGGAAAAAACTGTTAAAACCAGTCGTGACATAACATTTTTTGAAAACATTTATCCTGTGAGAGAGAAAGAATGGAGAGATCTTTACTACAACCAGAAGGAAGAAACAGACAGCCCCTTTCCTTTCTCTACCAACTACATCACAGAAGATGATAACCCCTTAGGTCTAGAGACTGAAATCAGGGAGGAAAGCAATAATCAGGACAATGTAGAGGAAGAAATGGCCCCTGAACAGAACATTCAACCCACTGAAACCGTGACCCTTAGAAGATCTGACTGGACACATAGAGCCCCATCAAAATATGACGACTATATTTGCACTTCAGCCCATAGTAACAAGGTCCTTTTCTCAGAAATTCTTGCAGAAAGGTTAAGTCAAGGAAATCAAAACAATTCCCCTTCTTCTATCATAGAAACTCTTACTGATTTCATACCAAATCAAGCAATCCTCTCATGCTCTCTTCCACAAAATGCCAACATTTTCCTTGAGAAACTCCACAACTTAGGAGAACCCTGAAATTACAAGAATGCTAGTAAAGATCCTAGATGGGTCAAGGCAATGACCAAAGAATTCAAGGCTCTAAAACTAAATAACACATGGACAATCGTAGATCTTCCGAAAGGAAAAACCCATTAGTTGCAAATGGGTATATAAAACAAAACTGAAAGCTGATGGTAGCCTAGAGAGATTTAAGGCTAGGCTGGTAGTGAGGGGATTCACTCAAAAACACGGTTTGGACTACGAGGAAACTTTTTCCCCGGTAGTAAAACACACAACAATAAGAGCCCTTGTAATAATGGTTGTATGGGTTCTTGACCAGCTTGACATGAACAATGCATTTCTTCATGGAGATAGATGTGTGTATGTCAATACCCGAGGGCCTTAGAGTACATGGAGAGAACAAAGTTTGCAAACTAAACAAATCAATTTATGGGCTAAAGCAAGCCTCAAGACAATGGTATGAGAGGCTTGCTAAGTTTCTAAAGAATTTAGGATTTCATCACTCCCAAAATGATCACTCACTATTTATTAGAATAAACAAAGCCAACATCACCCTTCTAGGGACTTATGTTGACGGTATCCTAGTTGTTGGAAACAGCACAAATGATATAAAAATTCTGAAGAAACAACTTGATAAGGAATTCAAGATCAAGGACTTAGGTAGATTTAATTACTTTCTTGGAATGGAGTTTTTGAACACAGAAGGGGGAGTGATTATGTCCCAAAGAAAGTACTCAAATCAAATCATTAAAGACTTTGAAATGGATGAATCTAGAACAACGGTTTCACCCCTGCCTGTAAACATGAAACTACACCAAGATTCTGGACATAAACTCAAAAACCCCACTATTTATAGGGCTTTAATAGGAAAACTTAACTTCCTAACCAACACCAGACCCGATCTTAGCTATGTAGTACAATATCTCAGCCTCTTTTTACAGTCACCAACAACAGAACACTCAAAGGCTGCTTATCACACACTAGCATACATGAAAGGCACTTCAGGTTTTAGATTGTTTTTAGTCATAAAGATAACTTTGATCTAGTTGCTTATTGTGATTTAGATTGGGCTTCATGCCCAATCACAAGAAGATCAGTGTCTGGTTATTACATTATGCATGGTGGATGCCCTTTAAGTTGGAAGTAAAAAAACAGGTATCGGTTTCTCTATCCCCTGCTGAAGCAGAATATAGAGCAATGAGGCAAGTCACTAGTGAACTCAGCTGGCTGAGTAGACTACTCAATGAGATGGGTATTACAAACATCACACCTATCCCCTTAAACCGTGATAATCTTGTTGTAGTACATATAGCAAAAAATCCGGTTTCTCACGAACGCACAAAGCACATCGAACTTGATTGTCACTTTGTGTGTGAGAAGCTACAAGAGGGATTGATCCATGTACAATATGTGCCCAGCAAGAGTCAACTGGCCAATGTAATGACCAAGGCACTCTCAGGTAAGGATTATCAAAATTTGTTTAACTCTTTGGGCTTGCAGGAATGTAAAGAAGGTGGCTGACATCACACAGGAAAGCACAACACATACAGTACGCATTGTACTTTTTAGGGGGGTATTAACACTAGATTGTATTCTAGGATAAAGGGTTACTTATGTATTTTTCTTTATCTAGTGTGTACCTAGGACAAAGTTGTAATTTCTCATCCAGTCTGGTTTCCTGATTGGATATTCCAGAACCGATCCCCTTAATTCTTCCTTTACCTCTTATCTACCCTTCTCTATAACAATTAGCTACTAAGCTCTTCGTCTCCAAAAACACAGTTTGTACTTCTCGATTTCTCTCAATCAATACAAGAATTTGTTTTCTCCTTGTTGAGTTTTGACAAGTGCTGCAAAGACAGCTTACAGTGTGCAAGACCAGAGGCATAGTCAATGACCAGCGCAAGCAAAAACCAACTAAAAAACAAATTGAAAAGAAAACACCCATAAGCCCCAAAGTCGGGAAGGCTTTGTGTTTAAGTGTCTTTGTATGCATTACACTTGATGTATATTAAATGAATATCAATGTCGTTGCCCACAACAAAAGTTTTTTTTTTATCAAATTGTCTTTTTTTTTGATCAAACTTGCTACATATATATAAGATAATCATAAGTAGGGGGGCTTACACCAGCCCGCACCCCCTATCATCAAAATGGAGGTGTCTAAACACCTCAATCTCCAACTTAGCAGTCTGAATTAGTTTAATTGGGGCTGTGGTACTATCCCACTGCCTCCAATTACCAACAACATTACAACATCTACTTGTTACAATAGCCGGGAAGTTTGTTAAAACATCATTAACCATACAAAGCTTTAAGTCTAAACTGCTACTCAAAACAGATTCAAAAGAGGGATACAAATGAGGGGCTTCATATCTTATACTCAAGATAGTCTTCATCATCTTCATAGTTTGTTGGTGATTGATCAGAATCAACACCTTCGATAATCTTCTGATCACTGCTTGTTGTAGACCATACCGAATCGTATCCAACTCCAGGATGTAGGCTGGATCAACACTCCATCTTGTCCTGCTAAAAGCTACATCCAAGTTACCCATATTCGAGATAAGAGTACCACTACATTTCAACTTGTAATCCAAATTCCTATTACAGTAGTTGGAAAAAATAAAGTAATCTTCATTAGAACTAAATATAGAATCTTGGTGGTTGAGCTGAGTGATATCTCGAGACTTCATCTGGTAAGCTTCAACAAAAGCTAGATTTGCATTGATGCAGTCCAGAATGGCTAACTCCTGATTATGCTTAACTTTATTTCTAGCGTCATATATAACCCACATCAGATTACACAACTTAGCTACTCTTTTTTTTTCCAAACTAAAGCTTTAGAAATAATCCAATCCTGGATAGCATTGTCCTTCTCATTCGGAATATCATCAGACACCATAAAATCTTTCCAAACGTCCTTTGATGCCCAACATTTAAAAATACTGTGGGTATCAGTCTCAGGAATCCCACAGAGGAAACAATTGTCTTTTCCTCCCAGCCTTTTCGAGATATTGACTAGGCATGGAGAAATATTGCTAAGGAATTTCCACATATAGAGACGAGCTCTAGGAGGAATAAGAGAGGAGTCCAGTTTCTTCAAAATCTCAGAAAAGTGAGAAGAGGGTTCAGAGGAAGAGGCCTTGTTCTGGGAGTGCAGAAGCTTGTTGTAACCTGATTTGACTGTATACTTACCAGAGGGACTTCCCACCCACATCCAAGAGTCATTGAGGCCATAAGAGAATCTTGTATTTAGGATATCAGACTGATCAATAGGGAGAAAAGTATCTGTGATCAACTGAAGGTTCCAGGAGGATTGATCTTGACTCATGAGCTGGTTAACAGAAAAGAGGAGGGGATTAACCAGGTTCTTTGTGAAAGGTATAGAAGGGTTATTTTTGGCCAGCCAAGGAGACTCCCAAATTGGGGTGTCCTTACCATTACCAATAACCCTCAGAGCACCCATTTTGACAGTATCAATGGCTGAGAGAAAAGAAGACCAGATTGGGCTATCTTTTTTTCCTTTGGAGGCTTTGAGGATGGAAGTATTGGGAAAATAGAGAGCTTTGAGAGATTTACTAACTAAGCTCTGCTCATTTGTGAGGATAAGCCAAACCTGTTTAGCTAACAAGGCATTATTGAAGGCTACGATTTGCCTGAAACCCAAGCCACCATGGTCATAATCATCACACACTGTATCCCACTTTTTCCAATGCATAGTTTTCTTTTTTTCAGATCCCGACCACCAGAACTGAGCACATAGGGAGTTAATTTTCTCAATAATACCAATGGGTAATTTAAACAAGGACATAGTAAAGGTAGGGATGGCTTGGAGCACACTCATAACTAGAATAGATCTGGCTGCATGAGAAACAGGTCTATTCCAGCAGTGAATCTTCTTTTTAATGGAGTCAAGAAGATAGTTGAAGGTCTCTTTTTTACTTCTTCCCACTTTGATTGGAAGTCCAAGGTATTTAGAGAAGAATTTAACTTGCTGAACCTTAAGAATCCCTGCCAGACTATCCTTCAACTGAGGGGGGATTTTTTTGCTAAAGACAATTTCAGATTTTTGTTGGTTGATTTGGTGCCCAGAAGCATCAAGAAAAGAGGTGAGGATGTTGGCAAGAGATTGAATATTTGTAGCATTTGCTTGACCATAGAAAATAATGTCATCCGCAAAGGCCAAGTGGGAAATGGGGGGGGGGCATTTTGAGCAAGCTGAATCCCTTCAAACAAGTGATTAGACATGGCATTATTAAGGGTTCTGGACAGGGCTTCTTGGGCAATAATAAACAAGAAAGGAGAAATGGGATCACCCTGCCTAATACCTCTCTTTTGAGTAAAACATCTCCCCGGGGAACCATTAATAATAACAGAACCTTTAACAGAAGTAACACAGTTCATCACTGGAACTCTCCACACATCAGGAAAACCCATGGCCAGGATAATCTTGTCAAGGAACTGCCAACTCAATCTGTCATAGGCTTTACTCAAATCAATTTTACAAGAAAACAAACCTTTCTTTTTGGCAAGGGATCTCTCTATTTTGTAGTGAAGTTCTCCGGCAAGAATAACATTGTCAGTAAGAAGCCTATCTTTCACAAACCCAGATTGATTCAGGGAGATAATCCGAGGAAGAATGTGTTGGATACGGTTAGCTAGAACTTTGGTGGCTATTTTGTAGGTAAAGTTACAAAGGGCAATGGGTCTAAAATTGGAAAGAGAGGTAGCTCCTTTTTCTTTGGAATAAGAGCAATGTGGTAGTGGTTGAGCTTATCCGGGAGGGTTGACCATGAAGAATTTTTAAAACTGTGTCAATGACCTGCTGCCCAACATCTGACCAGAAAGTTTTAAAGAAAACTCCATTGAAGCCATCAGGCCCCGGAGCTTTGTTAGACCCCAATTTTTTGCAGCTGACAAGATCTCCTCTTTAGAATACTGAAGATTTAGCTCATCAATACAGTCAGCAGGTAAGATATCTTTAACAGCAAGCATGAAGTTATCCAATTCGCTGCAGGGGTATCTTGGAAAAGGTCATCAAAGAAAGAGGCAGCAATGCTATCAAGATCTTTCCAATCAAAACACATGTTTCCTAACTCATCTTGCAGACAAAAAATTTCATTCCTCCTACTATTCATAGAAGCTCTACTATGAAAGTAGGAGGTATTTTTGTCACCCTCCTTGATCCACTTATCTCTCAACCTTTGTTTCCATTTTGTTTCTTCTTTCAGCAGCAGCAATTCTATTTCTAATAACAGCCTCTTTCTGTTCGAGATGGCCCATGCACTTTGAAACCCTAAGGAAATAACCTCCAACTCCTTCCTTTTAGATCTCAGTTTGAAATTGATTTTTTTAAAAGACCACCCATTCCAATCCATCAGCTTCTTTTTGCACCTTTCTATATTGGTCATCAGGTCATTGCTATTAGCTCCCCAGATTGATTGCACAATAGATTTACAATGACTATCTAACGCCCACACATTCTCAAATCTAAATACTTTGGCTGGATTTTTGTGACTTCCTAGTAATTTGAGGAGGATAGGACAATGGTCAGAACATTCCCTAGGAAGATGTAGGACAGACAGGGCAGGGAACTGGTCTATAAATGATTGAGAGGCAAAGACCCTATCTAATCTGCTAATAGAGGTAAAAGGCTCAGGCTGGCAATTTGTAAAAGTGAAAGGGAAACCAACAAAACCTAGATCCACCAATCCAGAAGAAGTGGTGACCTGCCTAAAAGGATCCATTTGATCATCACCTCTCCTTCTCCCTCCTAATTTTTCACTTTCCAATAAAATTTGGTTGAAATCCCCTCCAATAACCCAAGGCAAAGAGATAGCCTCACCCAGATTCCTAATTAACTCCCAAGAGTGATGTTTGAGATGCCAATTGGACCAACCATAAAATCCAGTAAACATAAACTTTAACATACCTGGAAACTGGACCTCAACAGCAATGTGGTGATCAGATTGGTTGAAAGGGATGATGACACAGTCTATGGACCATAAGAGAAGAAGACCTCCACTCTTCCCAATGCTACTAACTGCCCGACCAGAGTAATTTCTCCACTTCTTGATAAGCATCTCCATATCTTCAGCTGACTTGTGGGTCTCCATAAGAAAAACCAGATTGGGTTTATGTTCCTTCAACAAACAGGACACCCAATCTACTGCGCAGGGGCGACCCAACCCCCGACAGTTAAGATATAGGCAACTCATTTTGGGTGGCATCCCTGATCCTCATCAGGGTCTGCCTCATCTTGGATTGCTTCAAAGTACTCAGCCTCCTCTAGTTCACCCAGTGGGATGTGGGAACTAGTCATCAGTGGACTAAGACCAAAAGTTTTCCTTTTTTTTTGTTTTGAATACTTCAGAGTGTCTACGGCTGAGGCTAGAATCAGGGAACATCTTAGCCTTTCCTTTGCCACTAGGGACAACCAGGGAAGAAGGAACAGCAGCAGGGTCACTGGTGGGATTGATACAAACACCTCTGTTTGACATAAGGTTTGGGGAGGAAAAATGCTGAGGAGCACCCAACGAAGGAATTTGAGCAGGATTCCCTTTAGAACTAAAATCCTTGGAGAAAGCACTAATGGCTTGATTCCAATCAAACAGGTTTCCATCATTTATACTCTCTGCAAGAGGAAGGGTGGGAGTTCCCAAAGCAGACTGAGGGATAATGGTAGAAGCTATCATGATAGAGGTTAAAGGGGCTGAATGTTGGTTAAAACCGGGAGGGGGTTTGATAGATTGGATCACTTGAAGGACAGCATCAGAAGAGCCAGGGTTAAAAGAAGAGTTTTGTGAGGAAGATTTTTGAGGGGTAGGCACCGAAGGAGGAATATCAACAGGTAAGGTAGCCAGGGTTAAATCCACATTAATAGCAGTAGGGTTATAGTTAGAAGAGCTTTCAGCCTGGGAGACCATAGCAGTAAGGCCATCCAAAGCTCCTTCATCTTTCCATTGCCTGAAAAGAGCAAACTCCGAAGCTTCAGCTAAAGCAGCAGCATACTCAGAGCGTAACCAGGGACCAAATCTATCAGGAGAGGGGTCATCTTTACCCAAGAACAAACAGTCTGCTTTGATATGGCTCACTCTTCCGCAATTAAAACAGAAGCTGGGCAGGTTCTCATAAGAGAGCCTAAACACTCTATTTCCTTTAGAAGTTTTCAGAAGGAGCATGCGACATAGCGGATCAGCAATCCTAATCTCCACTCTAATACGAAGAATCTTTGCAGCCAAGGGATTGAACCGATCCTGACAGTCCACAAATTTTCCAATGCAATTACCCAACTTAATGGCCGACAGTTTGTTGAAAAACACCATAGGCAGCTTATGAATCCCTACCCACACTTTAATCTCCTTGGTGTCGTGCTCCTCAATATTAATATTAGGGTTAATGGGCACCACCACCAATAACCGACTTTGAAAGTGCCAAGGACCACCAGATAACACCATTTTCATATCGACTTCACACGAAAACTGAAAAGAAAATCGGTTGAAACCTACCTCTGAAACCCTAAATCCAGGCTTAGGTTTCCAAATATGGGACATGACATTCTGAATCACTTTGGGAGCTGCACGATTAGGGCTCCAGAGACGGCCAAACAAGGCTTTTTGGAAGTCAGGGTGGAGTTGTGAGTTCGACAAGGATCCCTCCTCAATCCAGGAAGATTCCGCAGGATGAAGTTGGAGGCGAGAACAATTAGCAATAATAGAATCCATCGGAGGGGCACTAGCAAAACTAGGAGGGATTCTTTGAATTAAGAGGCTAATGAGGGATTTTTTTTGTTTCGCTTTCTCTTGCTTTGGCGGAGATACCAAATCAGAGACTAACCTAATTTTCTTAAATGCGTTCACTAAAGAATCCGGCGGAACAAGAAGAATTTTACATTCTTCAGAGGAGTTACTAATTCTTACCTCGACTGACGAAACCAAATCACCAGGCAGATTAGAAGCTTCTGCAACTGGAGCATCAGAGAAATTCATTAGAGAGGAAGCTACAGGACTCCTGACTTTGGAACTCGGCGGCATTGAAGACGGAGATGACGTGCGAGGAAGGCGGACGGGAAGTTTAGAGGAGGAAGAGCTATTCCAACGCTCTTTGCAGGTCATGATGGCCGAGGAGCTCAGGGAACAGCTAGGGAGGTCTACAACCTTCAAAGAGAAAGTAGCAACCCCAACGAGAGAGGAAGAGGGGCGCGTGGAAAAGCGTGTTCTCTTCTCTCTACTTTTCACCATATTTCGAGAAGAAATTTTGCTGGTAATAGAGCCGAATTGATCGGCATACTACCTCTTTTTTAGGCTTGGAATAGTTGACTCCGTTGTGAAGTCGATGTTACCTTCGAGATAATAAAACTTTCAAGCAAGGCTTACATATAGACAATCAATCACGGGAAGAAAAGATCCTAATGTTGTGACTCTCATAACGCATTTGGGAGAACTAAGAAGTATTATTGGTTTCACCAATCGGGATCTTTATACTTGGACCTGGACTAGAGATTGATTACCATTGTTGAAGAAGTTGTGAATGACAACAAGATCCTAAAGACGTGGTAAATGTATATCATGATGATATATAAATCTTATTTATATTATAATAGCTTTACATATAGTATAAGTAAAGTATATAAAACTGGGATCGGTCGAATCGGACACGAGCAAAGTCTTGATAAAACTGGGTCTCATCTACTCCGAGAAATAGAAAACCGAGACACATATACTAAAAGTTGTTCTGGCTGACAAAAAAAGTCATCTATAGAACTGCCCGAACTTGGTTTGCCCATCAAAATGATCAATATAAGACACCGTTTGGATGAAGGGGAAACCCTGGGGAAGGAAATTGATTTAGGGAATTACATCCCGTCCCCGTGTTGATTTTAACAGGAAAAGTGAATTGAAAAAGAAAACTCTTCCCCCACCAATTCCCCCGCGTGTTAATATTTTTTCCCTGCTGTGGAGGGTGATTTTTCGGTATGAGGGGGGGCTATCTAAATATGGTCTGACTAAGAAGCCTAGATCCTATGAAATGCCATTCTGTGGAGGGTGAAAACCCGTTATTCATGACATCCCTCAAATACCTACTAAATCGTCCGTCTTTCCCAGAAAGCATAAAGGGGAGTGCAAGTGTGCACTACACCCGCTCTCGATGGGCTCCACGCGGACTTATGCCCTAAGGGCAGAAATTGACTAGAGTCGCCACCTAGTTTGACCTAAGGAACTAGGAAGGGAGGAAAAGGGTTCTAAGAACCGTTAATTGACTCTGATGATTTGTTGCCTATGGATAGGACTTATCTGATCATACTAGAGATTCTGTGTGGGTTCGCACTGGGTTACACCCCTTAGAAGTGGCAACGACCACGACTTTGGATTGGTGCCCGAGGAAACCTCGGTCTCCAATTGTCGGGATTACCTTCTTTCAAAACCTTTTTAGAGAGATTCATTTAAAACCCAAGGATAGGATTAGGACAGGAGGAGAGAAAACGGGTGGATGGGGCGAGCTTTTCTGCCAAGCTAGCGCCAAAAAGAAGAATGAGTGAGTTCGGATGAGTATAGGATGAAAGATTAGGAGTCTGATTCTGAGAGTTAAAGAAGTCGAGGGTTTGTGGGAGTCAGAGGGGATTTGAATGTTTTGATAGACATGAATACCGCCTTAGAGTGGGAAAATGGGGGGTTTTTGTTTGGAATGGGGTCGCACCCTAGATGGGCTGCCTACGTACTCAACTCCCTGTTGAGATCAGACCTTACGTAGTTCATGTTGGGGTTTTGGAAGTTGTGATGTTTGTGGAGTTTGAAGATATTTGAGGTGTTTGAGATTTAGAAGGGTTCGGAGTTTAGAGAATTTTCGGGTTTGAGATGTTAGTCTGTGAGACGCTCGGGTCTGTGAGACGTTTGAAATCTTGAGATGTCGAAGTCTGTGAGACGCTTGGGTCTGTGAGACGCTCGGGTCTGTGAGACGCTCAGGTCTGTGAGACATTCGAATAATTGGAATGACAAAGTCTGTGAGACGCTCAGGTCTATGAGACATTTAGAGTGTGGGAGAAATTGGAATAGAATTGAAATTGAATTGAAATCGAAGTTGAATTGGGGTTGAATGAATATTGATTTGAATTGGAATTGAAGTGAATTTGAATTTGGATTTTGAGTTTGGAATTGAATTGAATTTGGATTTGAATGAGTATGGAATTGAATTGAATTTGGATTGGGCTTGAATCGAATTGAATTTGGATTTGAATGAGTTTGGAATTGAATTAGGTTTGAATTGAATTTGGCTGACATTGGATTTGGATTTGGATTGAATTTAGGTTGAATTTGGGTTGGGGGATGGAAAACGGGCCGGGTTAAAATTAGACCGAGTCAAAGTGGGATCGAGTCAAAGTTGTGTCAAGGTCAAACTTGGGCTGGTCAAAGTTGAACCAGGTCAAAGTTGGGTCAAGGTCAAAGTTTATATTGGTCAAAGTTGGACCAGGTTAAAGTTGGGTCGAGGTCAAAGTTGAGTCAAAGTCAACATTCAGATTGGTCAAGGTCAATGTTTTTGGTCAAGGTCCACGTTGGATTGGTCAAAGTTCAGGTTGGTCAAAATTTGGTTGGTCAAAGTTGGACCGGATCAAAGCTAGGTCAAAGTCAAAGTTGGACCGGATCAAAGCTAGGTCAAAGTCAAAGTTCAGATTGGTCAAAGTTTGGATTGGGTCAAAGTTGGGTCAAAGAACATTTTTTTTGTCAAGGTTTGACTTTTGTGGACTTGGTTTGGGCTGGATTTGGGCTTGGTTTGGGCCGGATTTGGGTTTTGGTTTGGGCCGAGTTGGGCTTGAATCGAGCTTGATGGGCCGATTGTGTTTTGAAATGGGTTTGATTTTATTTTCAAGGTTGGGCCACACATGGATTAGGCCCGATGGGCTTTTATTGGGCTGAATGGGTCAAGCTAGGAGTGGGTCAGGCAAGAAGTGGGCCAGGTTGAGTGATTTGGGCCTGATTTGTTATTTGGGCTTGTTGGAGAGAAAATTTGATAGGGAATATTGGTCTATATACATATTTTAGGTGTGTGTTTTAGGGTTTAGGGGTGTCACCACCACGAGATTGGTCAATGACCTATCAGACCAGGGGGACCCCTCTATCCTGATGGCTTGGACCTAAGGACATAGTAGCTAAGGCTTATGACATTAATAAGCAACAAGCAAAGGACATAAATCACAAAACAACAAAGCAAATATCTCACATAGGGTACAAACATTGGAGAAGCAAAATGAAGTGTAAACATTATGTACAAAAATTTGGTGATTGAACACTAGCAAAAATCCTACAAGATTTCAAATTAATCTCCAAGCTCGAATGAATATGTATAAGGGGTAAAATAAACGCTAGAACAAAATAATCCAAAACTGGCTAGAGATGACTAGAGATAACATGCTAAAATTGTTCACGTGCAAAGAATGAATTAAATTACAGAAATGAATAAATCCTAAGACTACCATCGAAAGTAAGAACAATAAACAAATTACAGATTAATACAAACATGGATAAAAATCTTAAATAGGGAGCTGCTATGGGGGGTCGCATCGACGCCGCCTCACTTGAGCTGACAGGATCAGCAAGAAGTGCACCAACCGTTACATGTGTTTGAAGCGGAGACCCCGGTAGTGCAAGCCGCGATCCCGTTGCTTAGTCTTAGAGTAGTTTCCCGTCCCACGAGCATTAGGTACATGTCAAAGAAACACAACCAAGAGAGGCACAATACATCAGTCAAGAGAACGGAGGGAGGTTGGGATGTGTGCAATGGGATCATACGGCCCCTCTCAATGGGAGGAAAGGGGGCAATCTAATCATCTCCCACACCCCAACCGAGAACATAGAAAAGAGTTTCAAGCTGCCGACGAATGCTAAAATTGTAAGATAAATCAGGCATTGGGGCTGCTACTCAGATTAATTCAACATCTTAGATTATGACCCAAACCAAAGTGTAGTATCAAGAAAATGAGGTTGTGAGTCATGTGGGATCATACCTAGAAGGGTTTATATCATTTCACTCTAAGATGAAAAATTAATAAGGACCATCCAGCCAATGAGTGGTTTATCTAAGCGATCATAACGTTCGGGCAACTATCACTCAAGTCATGTTCTTATCTAAGCGCAGTGGGACAAGAAGCATGCTAGTATCAAATCAGTTTCCAAACCAAATCAATGCGCAAGGGACAACTAAGTTTATCAAAGGCAATTGAATCCTGGTAAAGGTTAAAATATAGAATTTCCAAACCCATAGAAGGTGGGCCCAAAGCGCATCGGTATAACTCCAGGCCAAACTCCAGGTGAGGCATACGCATCCCAAGTCAACCAAGCGCAGTTGATGTCCAATTGAACATATGTACCTCAGCCAAAATCAGAGTAAGGGGGTGAGCAACAGTCCAAGTCAAACAATTCTGAAATACTCAATACGCAAGGGGGGCAATAACACGACTTCCAAAGTGGAGTCAATCCACACAACAAGTCCAAAATCAGCCTAAATGTAAACTTCAAACAGACGTGTGGGCCTCCTATTTCCCAAAAGGCCGGTAAAGGGCGGGGACCCGAAATTTCAGTATAATTAGTCATCTGGCCTACTACTAGAACAGTAAAGTACTGCTAATTCAGGACCAAACAAAATCGGACGGCATATACAACATCGACCTACCCAAACAAGTAAAATTCAGTCATTGAAAGGGGCTGACCAATATTCCCGATGATCAGCAAGTCCCAACGCATATACCACAGCACAATTGTGCGAACAGTATAACAACAGATCAACAAAAGCTGGCAAATGGACTTTCCAAACCTAAGATGCAAATGCATTGTGCCCAAAATCCCACCGATTTGGTCACACATAAAGCCCAACGTGATTGGCAAGCAGTTACTGATTTCAATGAAACTAAACTTTGAATTCAGAATCAACCAAATATAGAATCGGTTCATATCCAAACCCAGTATGTTGTTAGTCCAAACTCATGTGCAGGTATCATTGACAGCCAGAACATGTTCAAAATAGAAGCAGAGATGTGAACGAAGAGGTACCAACTCGAACCCAGAAGGTATGAACCAGAACATCAACACGAATCAACAGAGGGAAAACAAACGCCAACGACAGAACAATCACCAATAACCCAGAGATTCAAGACATAACCCGTAGATTGGAATACAGTGGCGACGAGGTGGTATCGATTGCCGAAGAGATCCCAAGGCCGGGAAGGATTCTTCGACTCACAAACTCAAAATCGCTTTTGATGGACCTAAACCTCGAACGGAGAAGGCCGGAGCTCCGACTAGGAATCAGAATCAGATAAGTGGCATGGATGATAAATGGGGGGTCCAGTATGCATCAACGACGCCTTGTCAGTTGAGGAATATAGGATCGGTAGCTAGGGTTTTTCGGAGTTGAAGAAAGTCGAACCATTAGGAGGAAGGAGGAGGAGCAAAATCAGAGGTGGGTACCGGAATCTTCAAGCGTGGCCATGGTTGAGGGGATTAGAGTTTTGTGTGTTGAAATGGAGTGAACTCGAGGGGATGAAGGAGGATAGAGGCGGTCGATGGAGGCTCTGCTGGTAGGATTTCTAGGGTTTTTGAGTCTTGAGATCGAGAGAGAGAGATCGAAGAGTGATCGAGATGGATGAAGAGGACCATCGAGGAAGATACACAAGGGATAGATATTCTGGTCAGAGAATGGGTGGAGGTGGATCTCATTATCGAAGAACTGCTAGCTTTGGTGCAGAGTTTCCTGAGATTAGAAACTGGAGGCGAACGAATTTGAGGAGAAGAGGGATTAGTGGTTGTATTTTGTGAGATCGAACGGTAAAGTGGGATGGAGATGGTGGTTTCTAAGATGGAGATCGAGAAGGGAAGTTCTGAGATGGAGATCGAGAAAGGGGAGAAGGTGGTGGCGGCCAACTGTTCCATTGGAGGTGTTGTGTGGTCGATCAGGAAGAAGACCATGAATGTCCCGTTCTTCATTCTGTTAGTTTATTTTTTTGTTTTCAGACAAGAAAAATCGAGAGCTGAGGATCGGAGAAGGAGGCGACCGGTCTTTTGAAAGGAATGATTAGGGTTTTGTTTGGGTCTGGGTGGATTGGAGTGGAGTGGGCCTGCAGGTCCAATGCTGAAGGTTGTAACGGGTTTAAGGGATTGGGCTAGACTAGACTTCAATCAAATGTGGATTGGGTTTGACGGATGAAAATGATTTTGTATAAATAGAGATGGAAATAAAAATACTAATGCTAATAGTAGAATAAAATAAAATATAAGAAAAAGTGGATAGATGAATAAAATAAAATAAAATAAATAAAATAAAATAATAAATAGAATATAAACAAAACAAAATAAGATAGTAAAATAAGTGAATAAAAAAAGGGGATGACCTTGAAATTGGACTGTCGATGGAAATTCATTTTTGAAGAATTGTGTTTTTTTTGAAATGTTTTGAAAAAGATTATAAAATGATGGTTTCGTCTTAGCACGCACGCTAATATGTTTTGAAAAAAAGGCGACGACCCCTCTTATTATTTCGGAATTCGCTTTATGGGGTGAGAATTTTTGGTGTCTACACCTGCTATTCATTATGGGAATTTATTCCTTACTGATGCTATCTTTTTTTTTCTGAACTCGTTCGCTCAGTCGGGTTTTCACTTCACACAGTCGGAAATTTAAAAAACTTTACGATTTTGCCCTTACCCTTAAACTCTCCTATATATACACCTTTACCCTCTATTATCTCTCCACAAAATTTCAAACTCTCTATCTCTCTAGAATTCTCTCTGACTTCTCTCTAGAAGCGGTAACCGGAGCGGGAACGGGAGCAGGAGGAAAGCCGGTGCTGAAGTCATCATTTCTGCTAGTTTGATCTGTAAAATCAGGTTCTTTTTTGTCATAATTTACAGTTTTTTAGCGTAAAATAGTAGTAAAAATAGCAAATTTAGCAAGAAAAACAAGACGAAATCGGAAACGGGGGAGGGAAGAGCGCTCACTGGCGCTGGGACGACGGCGGGCGCGCTGGCGCCTGGAAGACGGAGGGCGCGCGGGCGCGCGGGACCAAGACGGCGCGCAGGCGCGCGGGAGAAAGAGAGGACGCGGGCGCCGGGAGGAAGAGAGGGCGCGGGCGCCGGGGAGGAAGAGGGCGCGCGGCGCCAGCTGCCGGGAAGGCTCGGGGCTCGTTTTTTGCTGTTTGTTATATAATTGGTCGTTTTTTACATTGTATACCTCTATTATGCGTGTTTTAATCAGTTACTGGATTTGTATGAATTTGTTTTTGACGTTGAACTACTCAGATGCATGTATGACCGGTATTGACTAACCTCGACCGATCTTGACTAACTGTAAAAATAGTATGACTAAATTCTAAGGTAAATGATAAGTGCGAAATATATCTACTTTTAGGGCTATAATTCTTCCTATTTCTATAATAATTCATGTCATATTTTACACTTATCAATGTTTTTTCTAAGATTTATGTTTAGATGAGAGCTGATGTATTTTATGTGTCAAATGCAGGAAACATTCAACATTAATATATATATATATATATATATAAGTCAATAATGTATTCACACTGCATATCATATTATCATTCACGTGTGCCACAACTTAGCACATGAAATCATCATCGAATTCTTCATTCTGATGGTTATATAAATAATGATATTTATCACAAATGATATCAACATGTACGTCCAAAGTATAGTGTCGCCGCTATTCATTATTGAATGAAGGAAAAATCAACACTCACGGCACATTAAAGATAGAATTGCATTGGATATAAAACGGATATTAGGGTTCGACAGAACTCATGCTTCATTCACGCCGCGCCTCCACAGAGGCTTATGCCTCCAGCTTCCATCTCAACTCTTCCACATCCATACAAGTTCACCATTGTTAGTACTTCACACTTTTGACAGAGAATTAATGCAAAGACATATGACGACAGAAAGCGGAGCGGGGATCTTTTTAACAGAGTTCTTCTTCCCTTTTTATCTAATTTGTCAATGTGTTATTCCTTTGTTGTTTTTGTTATTTTTAGAGTCATGTTTGAGTAGTTAGACTAGCTCCCCGGATTGGGGTAGCAAACCGGATCTTTATATTATTTTGTAATCTTTTCTCGAATTCATTATTGCAATAGTTTAATTCTTGTTCTTCATGCGCTTTAATTCTCTAGCTAATTATTAAAGCAATCCTTGTAGTTTTCTAATCAAAATACGGCGCTAAGATTAGTTAACAAGACATAGGAAGTTAAACCGGATTAACGACTAGAAGCATGGTTTGCCTATAGGTTAATCTGTCTCCAATAGGAATTGGTTATAAAGCGATTGGTTAGAATTGACTTGGGCATGGTTTGCGGCTTGTTATTTCTACCAGTAAGGATTCATTGTACAGGGACCGGTCAATGAATTAATTAAGATTCCTGAGTTTATTGCAGAATTAGGGAAGAGTTTATATATAGATTAATAAAGTGAAGGTTTGCAGAACAATCCGGGGTGCTTCTTTAGATTTTAGAGTTTCAATATTTATTTCTTTATTTAGTTTATTTTTACTATTTTGTTATTTTATCTTAGTTCGTTGAGTTATTCTTTTATTAAATTAAGTAAAACCTGAAAAAGTGATGTTTCCTGTTTTCTTAGTTTAGTTTCTCAGTTAGTAAATAAATTGTCAATTAATTGAACGAGGTCCCTGAGATCGACAACCCCCACTCAATTCACTATTCCGCAAAACGATAGGTACACTGCCTAGGTAGAAGTATAGTAACACATATTTCTACTCAACAGTAAACAACAGATGGCGGGAGGAAAGGGCATGGGTTTGCTTGGTAGGTTCGGTCTGGGTAAGGGTAAGACGATTTCCGACCGAGGCGAGAGCTCATCACACCCTCGTGTGACCGGGCCTGATGCTGCTGCTACAGAGAGGAGGCATACGCAGTACGCTACAGCTTCGTCGAGGAAGTGTAGGGAGCTTGAGTTTCTACGAGCCCGTGAGGACAGGTTGCGGGCGGAGTATGAGCTGGATCAGGGGGAGGGGGAGGAGGAGAAGTATGCGGAGGAGGAGGAGCAGGGGGAGGAGCAGGAGGTGGACCAGCTACATGGTGTGGATCTGGACTCATTGATCGGCGATGGGACGCTGGTCGTGAGGTCTGATAGTCCTGCTTGGCCTACTCCTCCACAGAGGGGGACCGGAGACGCACGTCATGGCGAGGCTGACGCTGATGACGAGGATAGATGAGCCGGGTGCTGAGCATGAGGGCACACGGGTGCGCCGTCGTCGCCGGTCCCCAGTACATGGTCCGGCAGAGGGGGTGGCGCAGATGCCGGCTGCTGATGCTTGGGTGCTTGGGCAGACTCCAGTGCCCGGAGGCCCTCAGGATACGAGTTTGATCCCGAGTTTCGGTGGTCACGTCGCGCTAGACGTGTGGCGAGGAGTGGTATGTTTCCCGTCTGGTAATAGATTCCATAAAATTTTAGATTGTTTAGGAAATGGTTAACATAGTGTGAACTCAATTATAAATATTCAACAGGAGAAGGGATGTCTTAGCTTCAAGCCTAAGACGAAGTATTTGGAGGCGTGGACTCTGAGTACATTGAGGCACCCAGAGTCTCTAGCAGCGGTCGAGGATAGCGGACTTGCGCATCTTGTCGACATAGCGCATGGTTGTTTTGACCTCGCGCTCCTCTCAGCGTTCGTGGAGAGATGGCAGCCTGACACGAACTCCTTTCACATGCCATTCGGAGAGATGACTATTACTCTCCACGACGTCTACCACATTTTGGGTATCCCCATCACGGCATGGCGATTTCGTACCAGCCCGAGGATGGCGCCCGCCTCGGTATAGCGGCCCCACCGTTACATGTTCTCATCCCCCACTTCCTACGGCTGTTTGGCGCGGCGGACCAGCAGGAGCTGATAACTGTAGGTTCCTGGAGAAGAGTCAGGTACGTTACCGAGCTCTTCATGATACTTGTGGCGGTCCATACTGTACCCCACTTCAGGAGACGACGGCCTTCCTCTGGTGGCTGGTGTCCCACTCATTGATCATCGACAAGGGCGGGGATCGTGTTATGCCCTCGTCCTACTGGCCCATCCGTGACCCTAGTAGGGTCCACTTGTATGCGTGGGGGACCGGGACACTGGCATACCTGTACCGACAGCTCGGCATCGCTTCCCGGGCGGATACACGTCAGCTGGCTGGTTGCCTGACGTTGTTTCAGGTGAGAACTTGATTGCGAGCTCACGACTTAAGTATTGTAAAGTTATTGTTTGACTATCTTGGCTAATGTTTTCGGATGATCACCGCAGTGCTGGATCTACGAGTACTTCCCCATGTTCAGACCGGAGCCCCTTTCAGACTGGGATGGTTGCTCCCCGACGGCGGCGAGGTGGCCTCGTTACACGAGGAATTTGATGGATGATGAGAGGCTACGTTTCGTGAGGGGACGGCTGGACACGATGTCCTCTACTGAGGTACGAGTTGCTTAGCGATTGTAGTAATAAAAAGTTGACGTTTAACGTATCGTCAAACATTGTTTCTCATTTAAGTTGTTAATTGTTTTCCATTAAATGAAACGTAGGTTACTTGGCTGCCATTTGAGGCAGAGGGTGCCCTCGTATCACAGGCGCGCTCCCGGTACTATGGCACCATACAGTTCTTGGATATTGCTGAGCCGTATATGCCGGAGCGGTGTCTGCGCCAGTTTGGATACGTGCAGACTATCCCCCCTCAGCCTATCAGACCCGACAGCCATTATCGTCCCAGACATGGGAAGACGTACCTTGCTACGTACGACTACGGGACAGCCGTGTGGGACAACACGACAGGGCCCAGCAGGTGGAGGTTTCCTCTGACGCGTGCGCAGATGGCATGGGCCGTGGCCCCGGATTACATCCGGTGGTTCCAGCGCCTTTCTCATGTTCAGGTGCGTCCACTAGGAGCGGACGGTGGGCCCAGTACACGACGAGAGGATCAGCTCCAGGTAAATACTTTGTCTTGTTAAATTTTTTTGTTGTTTGTAATTGTTTTTAAATACTAACTTCACATTTATACCTTACTGCAGTATTGGGATGAGACAGCGCCGCTTATCATGAGACTCGCACCAGAGAACAACCCGGGCTGGCCCACGGCTTCCCCCCTGGGCGGCTGATACGCTGGAGATGGCCTTTGAGTACTGCCGGCTTAATGTCCCGACCACCCCTGATTCGCCCACACGTCACAGGAACCCTAACCAGCCTCGTGCTGGCATGGAGTGGTACATCGCGGGGCGTCGCACCAGAGGCCTTAGGCCTAGAGGGGAGGGTATGCACCGTAGGCACATGGAGCAGGCGCGTCGTATGGGGGTGATGGTGGGCGCGGTGATGATGCGAGGGGACCGGGTGATGGGAGGGGAGGGCGTGGTGATGGCAGGGGAGGACATGGGTGGTGGTTCTGGGGCTGGGGCGGGTGAGTATGGTGGGGGTGGGTATGGTGGTGGTGGGTATGGTAGGGGTGGGTATAGTGGTGGTGGGTTTGGATATTAGTAGACTTATTAGTTTATGTTGTTTTTAAACATTCTGTACTGATGCTTAAACTGGTGTGGTTGTTGTAATTTTAATTTATGTTTATTTGGTTTTTAAATAATTCATTCTTGTTTATGTCATTAGGATGTCAATTCCCTTTGCAATTCACGTGAACCATTACACCGCACTCAATGAATACGGGGCACGGTTCCAACGTGCTCCGGGATGGGCAGTGATCAATACAGAAATTAGAACTCCGAGAAGTGTTAACAACCTAACAGCTTCATTAAATCAAATTGTCAGATCACATTTTGATAATCAGCAACTCAACGTCTTTTCCATTGTCTACCTTAGGATGGACCAAGATCTGTACAACGACTCTATCGTCGATATACTAACCGATGCGGACGTACGCATGATGTTGCAGAACTACTTAGACCTTGGAGAAATAATGGAAAGAGTTAGGATTCTTGTGAAGTATGAAGATGATTCAGACTTCGAAGACCCAGATGTAATACGAAGCAGGGCTGAGGCGGACCGTAGGGAACACAATTCACGCTACAGGGCTAGTACGAGGAGACGACCTCCTCCCGCTTGATCAGTGCAACCACATTTGGCTTTCATGTACTGGTAGTCATCAGAATTGTTATTTGTTTTAAGATTTAAAATGATGTGTGTGTGGAATAAGTTGTAACATTATGAGAAATGACGTGTGAACAATGTTGATTGAAAATGAAACTCTAAAATAGAATCGCTTTTGAAGTCTTGAAAATATGTTTCAAATATGTGTACAATTACATTTAATTAGAAAAAAAACATTTTTTGAGCAATCTCCGACGACAAACCGATCTTGCTTTTGAAGTCCTGAAAATATGTTTCAAATATGTATAAAATTTATTAGTAAAAAAAACATTTTTTCAACAATCTTCGACAAAAAACCAATCTCGCTTTTGAAGTCCTGAAAATATGTTTCAAATATGTATTCAATTTCATTTGAAAAATAAACATTTTTTTCAACAATCCGGCTCCAAATACGTCGAGAATGGTCGTGATATTTTCCTCCATAGCAATACTGCTTGTTTTTCTTTTCCTCTCACCTT
The DNA here is from genome assembly GCA_023374045.1 of Limonium bicolor. Lineage (NCBI taxonomy): Eukaryota > Viridiplantae > Streptophyta > Magnoliopsida > Caryophyllales > Plumbaginaceae > Limonium > Limonium bicolor. The sequence continues at coordinate 639 of JAIOTZ010001112.1, read as the reverse complement.
CCATGATTTCCTCATCACTGTTGCAGTCTAGTAGAATCTAGAGTAAATAGTCTAAACGTAATCTCATTGATTTTGGCTGCTAAAAGTCCTTTCTTTGACAAGGTGTTAACGAACTCCCAAATTCTAGTATTAGCTGTGTGACAAGAAACCAATCTTAATTCCTTAACTTTAGTTGTTCACTAATGGGATAAAAGCATCCACTCAACATGAAGTCACTATACGTATTCACTATCAGTATGGTATTCAACCTACGATTACTGATGGCCAACATGCATTCATTATCAGTAACCTTCCTGATGTTGTGATCGAAGGAATACTTGAAAAGTTACCCTTGGTCGACCAAGTAAGGATCAGCATCTTGTCCAGTGGTTAGAAACACAGATGGGCCAAAATTCGATCATTAGTGATGGATGAAATATTCTACAACTTTTTTTGGTAAATTAGGTGGAAATGATTGATAATTTGTATATGACGCGAAATCTGTTCCCGTGCTTACGGATAGAATCAGTAACCTTCCTGATGTTGTGAACGAAGGTATACTTGAAAAGTTACCCTTGGTAGACCAAGTAAGGATCAGCATCTTGTCCAGTGGTTAGGTGGAAATGATTGATAATTTGTATATGACGCGAAATTTGTTCG
>JAIOTZ010001111.1:0-39143 GCA_023374045.1 Limonium bicolor | reverse complement strand
TGTAAACTTCAACCCCACTCTTCTATATTGTCTGTGAATAATTACCGTGACTGTCCAGCAAATGACTCTATACAGCGCCTGTTCGAACCTAGAAGTTCACGGACATGGACAACCAATCAAAATTTTGACCCTAAATCTCTACTGGTCGTTCATTGTACTCATCCTCCCTTTTGATCTTATGTTCTATTAATGTATGGCTTCGTTTTGGAATGGATGTCAGAGCTTCGTTTTCTTTCTTTTCAACATTTTATTCTGCTATCCTGTTGCGGTTTGAATTATGTTCGAGTTACTGACTTGGATTTGTTAACTCATGAATATGCGTTTGGAGCTAATGTTCGCATGTGGTTGTACACCAACCTTTGCTCTCTGTTTCTAACTCCCCCCATTCACATCAGTATTTCGGCCATCCAGATTGAAGTTATAATCTGTTTGAGACTTCTTGAATCCAACAAAAATCTGACTCAATTGGGTTGTATTACTCGCATCAAAGAATTGAAGAATCTCACCCCTCTGTTTGAGCCATTATGCTGAAGCTCTGGGTAGCTCACCTTATCGGTTTAAGTTTTGACCTGGAATAAGTTGCCAGACTGGTTTCCTTCTCAAGAGCATCTCTCAGTTTGCATTCCGTTTCTTTTTCCTTATACTTTATTTAGCATCCAAACACTTTCTCTACTGTGTTCTATCTGTTAGCTCCTTTTACAGGGATTTGTGTTATCACCACCCTGGTCCATTCAGTCATTGTGACCAGATTGTGTGGGTTAATCTGGGTGTCATCATAATCGCCGAGCTTGGTGAGCAATTAAGGAGTTTCAATCGTCTGTCCAAAAGCTATAACTCTGGTCTGTTTATTTTAAGCTCAATACATAAGCCTTGCAATAATCCCCTTTTGATACTGGTTCAGAGCAGAGCAGAAATACCATTTTCTTCTAAGCAAGTGGATCGGTTTGTTAAGGAACTCCCTCTATCATAACTCATCTTCTGGTACATTCTCTGAACTTCCTGGGTTTGAAACCCGAAACATGCCTGTGCGCCTAACTGAATTATGTGTTGCCTTCCTTGATTGAATGTCCCATGTTATATTCCATCTCTGGTGTTATCTGCAAACTTGCGAAGAGTTCATGTCATAATATGAAGCCTGTGACGTTGGTTTTAAGTTTTATGCTCAGAGCAGTATGAAGTAATATGGCGCCCGAATGATGAGGTTCAGTGTGCATATAATCCCTGATCTTAGCTTGTTTTTCTTCCTGTTTTTTCTAGCTCTGTACAGTTTAAGACCACACTGGTTTAAGTGATTGGTCTTATAAGATTCGGGTGGTTAAAATGCGCAGGATGCTGTAAACTAAGCTGAGAAAGTCAATCTTGGACCGCACCTATTCGCTTGGTTGTTTCTTGATGAGGTTTAATGATTGTGAAGTCAAGCTCCTACCTGGATCTTTAGACATGTCGGTTAAAAAAAAATAATCTGAGGAGGTTTGATATAAAATAAGTAATATCATGTTGCGTCATTAGTTTGACGTTCGGATTTGATATTTGTTTCATCGAGTTCATTATCCAAAAATTTGCCCAAGTCTGAGAAATGATTTCTACGAGTTTGATTGGTGCTTTTTCTGTTCAAATTGTACCCATTTGTTTATTCGGATCATTTCTTCTTATGTATCGTAATGTTTACATTCATTTCACTGCAATTCATCTTTAGTATCATTTGTTGCTATTCACCTAAACCCTATTATGGTGTTTAAGTCCTAGCCATTAAGATAGTGGGTGTCCCTTGGCTAGGGGTGGCAATTCGGGTTAATGGGTCGGGTTGAAGCTAACCCATACCCGACCCGATTAAATTGTATTGACCCATACCCGACCCAATAATAAGTCGGGTTACAAATTATTAACCCATACCTGACCCATATAAAATGATTAAAACCCATCCCGACCCGTGTTAACCCAACATGATTAGGCTATGCAAAATTTAAAAGACCTGGAATTAATTTTTTTTATATATTGCTCAAACGGAGTTACAAATTAATGAAATCATACATTCAATATGGTAGTATTCTAGAGTTTTCATTATCCTCCGTCTTTTCTATTTTCCACATAATGTCTGCTCAGTATCACTTAACAAAAGAAGGTGATGGTACGCGCCTGGGCCAAATATAACTGTATTTTCTCCTCAGAATATGAATCAAAACATTAGACAAAAATCTTCAGAGTACAGAAGAGATGGGACCACATTGAGAGCTGTGGAGGAGAGAGCAGCACACTGTCTTTTGACAATCCACATAACGAATACTTTCGTTTTTTACTTTATAAAGAAATACAACAAGTAGTATTATAAAAAAGCAATCTCTCTCAAAAAGATACATAATCTGTATTTACTAATAGTAGGTTAGCACTTACTTAGTAATATATTTATTTTTATCTAATTATTTATTTATTATTATTTTACTAAAATAAAATAAACGGGTCGGGTTGACTACGGGTTGGACTTTGAACCCATACCCAACCCAAAATTTAATAGGTAACCCATACCCGACCCAATAATTAAACGGGTCAATAAGTGTGACCCAAACCCGCTATTTTTCGGGTTGGGTATAGGTCGGGTTATCGGGTTGGGTAAAAATTGCCACCCCTACCCTTGGCACTTAGTGGGTCATGTGTCCTTCTTGGTCAAGGTGACACCCTAAAACCCTAAAACACACATCTAAAAAATATGTATATATATATATATAAAATCGAAACTCAAGTCCAAATCAGAAATAAGTTGACCTTGCCCAATTCTCATCTAGCCCAATCCACATTCGGCCTGATTTTGAAAATAAAATCAAAACCCTTGCAACAATCAACCCAATTCAAGAATTCATTTCAAAAACCCAAATCAGGCCCAAGACTTTGTAAGCAACTGGCCCAAAATCCAACCAAGTCAGAGTCCAAACCCAATCTAGCCCCAAATCAAACAAGGCCCATTCAGCCCACTTGGCCCAACAAGCCCAATAGTCACAACAGGCCCAAACAAGGCCATTCAGCTCACTTGGTCCATTAAGCCCAATAGTCCCAAAAACCTAAATTCGGCCCAGGCCCAAGCCCAAATCCGTCCCAAGGGCCCAAACCCAAATCAAGCCCATAAAACCAAATCAAGGCTCATAAAAACAAATCAAGCTCATAAACATGTGGCTCAGCCACAAAAACCCGCGGCCAAGCCCACTACTCAACCTTGGCCCATACCGAGCCCAATAAAGGCCCAACCCAAAAAGAACCCAAGGCCCAAACTGACCCAAGGCCCAAATCAAATCAGCCCAGACCTACAAAAAAACCAACCAAGGCCCAAATCGCCCACAAGCCCAATCAAAGCCCAACTTGGCCTAAAACTTCAACCAAGGCCCGATTTGGCCCAAGCCCATTTCAGCCCCAAACCCACTTTAAGCTCGAGCCCAAACCGACCCAAGGCCCAAATCAATTCAAACTAAGCCCAACCCCTAGTCAAGCCCAAATTCGAAGCCCAATCCCTAGTCAAGCCCAAATCCGAAGCCCAACAAGGCCCAAATTCGAAGCCCAACAAGAAGCCCAAGTCCGAGCAAAAAAAAAAACAAAAACAAAAAAACAAAAACAAGCCCACAAAATCAAACCAAGTCCACAAGAATCAAACCTTGACCAAAAATGTTGACCAATCCCAATTTGACCTTATCTTTGACCCGGTCTAACTTTGACCAGCCTACTTTGACCTTGACCCAAGTTTGACTTAATCTCATCTTTGACTCGGTCAAACTTTGACCAACTCAAACTTTGACCCGGCTCATCTTCCGATACTAGTCAAAACAAAAATCAAATCAAACCAACTCATTTTTCAGAACTGATTCCTTTCAACTCAAACTCAATTTGTAAATTCCATTAAAATCAAATCCAAAAGTCTATCTTCCTAGATTTCAAAACAATCTTTTCATTCAAATTCATCATCGATTTTTTAGAGAAACCATTCTGTGGAATTTTAAAGGAAAAACTCTTCTCAATCACAGAAACTCTCTCAAACGCAGAAAGTTCTTTCTCATATATCAGAAGTTTTTCTCCTAAAAATATTTCTCAAATCAGTGTTTCTTCATCGAGATTCCGAACAACTCCAAACATTTTCCAACTCAGTTTTTCAACAAAAATATAAGCCGTTTTCAGGGAACATGAAATGTCTAACCCCTTCAAAACATTTCCTCCATGGTTAGAACATCATGTCTCCCTTCCCAAGATAAAAATCCGAGGGGGGCATTGGGGTCTAACCTCCCTTGTCGCAGTCTGGATCTCTTTAGGCGGGGCATTAGGGTGACAAACCTCCTCCTAATTGCAGCCTAGATTTCTACAAGGTGAGGCGCTAGGGAAGTAACGGCCTTCCTAGTTGCAGCCGGAATTTTAGTCGTCTAACTCCCTTCCTCCACTTCATCGATTTCAATGTTTTGATTTTTAACGTTTTAAAACCCGGGAGTTAGAGACGTTATTAGGGTTCGACCGAGAACATCTCCTTCATGGTGTTTCTCTCTCTGAACCCTACTTTTCGACATAAATTCATTGCCCCATCTTTCGAGCCTCGGCACTTACTATTAATTAAGTGTCGTGTTCGAGGGGGTACATAGGGTAATCCATCGGGATTATCCGTCCTTTTACAACAAAAATGATTTTCAGTTTTAAAATTTAAGAGAGACAATTCTGAATAAACCAATCCACCCTTCCATAGAACCTCAGTCACATAGGTCCTCCAATTCCCGAATACTCCCGAATAACCGTAGTTATCAGAAACCTGAAACATTCTCGAAAACCGACGTCTGTAAACCAAATATCCTCTTTCATACTCCATCAACACTTTCGACTTCCTAAATCACCCCAAAATTCTGACCATTCTAAATCCAAATTTTATAAACACGAAAACTCCTCAATTCCACCAAAGAATCCGAACACCTCTCAACTTCACAAAATGACCAAAATACCCCTAAGATCTACAAAATCATCAAAAACTCCTTAACTCAAGCAAATGATCCAAACACAAACTCGATTCCAAGTATATAATAACCAAAATGCCCTTTTGCTCCTCAAAACTTCCGACATCCTTTTAACCTTTGTGAAAGTCGAAACAACCTCAAACCTTCAGAAACAACCAAAACCTCTCAATACTTCAACAAAACCAACTCCAAGACCAGCCTATTCTTCAACTCTTCCAAATCATCTAATCCTTAACCCACACTCAATCCTATCCTTTGGCTTTTTAAATGAATCTCTCTAAAAGGTTTTGAAAGAAGGCAATCCCGACAATTGGAGACCGAGGTTCCTCGGGCACCAATCCGAAGTCGTGGTCGTTGCCACTTCTGAGGGGTGTAACTCAGTACGAACCCACAATAGAATCTCTACAAATGACCAGATAAGTCCTATCCATAAGGAACAACATCAGAGTCAACTAACGGTTTCTTAGAACCCACTCTTCTCTTCCTTTCCCAGTTCTTAGGTCAAACTAGGTGGCGACTCTAGTCAATTCAGCCTTATAGAGGCATAAGTCCACGTGGAGCCCATTGAGAGTGGGTGTAGTGCACACTTGCATTCCATTCCCCTTTATGCTTTCTGGGAAAGACGGACGATTTAGTAAGTATTTGAGGGATGCCATAAATAACGGGTTCTCACCCTCCACAGAATGACAATTTCTAGGATCTAGGCTTTAAGACAGACCACATTTAGATAGACCCCTCATACCGAAAAATCACCCTCCACAGAATGGCGACTCTGCTGGGGATTGACTGAACTATTCAAAATTGTCAGGATTCCCCATCCTCTTTCAAAAACCTTCAAAGAGATTTATTCTAAAGCCACTAGGATTATTCTACTTCACACTTTGAGTGTGTATCTGATGAGGACAGCTAGGACTTATTAGATTCTCAACAACATGACAACAATTGGGTTAATTGTTAGCTCACATTTAGAAAGAGACACTTAGAATGAATGAAGCTAACTTCCCTTTAAGTTAATAAGCAACCAATTGGAATTACCACCTTCAAGACAAGCATGTAGTAAATAGGTTGGTGCTAACTTCTCTACTTTACTTATATGTTGTATGATTGTGGGGTGCATGGGTGGGTAGCTTAGGACATGCATTTCTGTGTCACCTATTATATCCACGAGTCACGGGATGCCGATCGGTCCCACGATGATTCCCCATGAGTCGGGTCATTCATTTGAATGGTTATACCCACGGGGCGAGATGGTCTCGACCTACGTCTTGATACCATGATCCAAATATATCCTCCATTATCCGAGTCTAAGCCAGCATATAGTGAGCATGAGCCTTCAGTGTCCAGCTACCTTATCCGGGTCTAAGACGGGTTTACGGGTAGTCACCCCCTTGTATGCCGCCTGTCTAACCACCCTTCCTACCTCCCTGCAGATGCATGAGCTCAGTTCTCCATTGTCCTCTGCACCACGGGTGTCTCTAAAGCCCAATGTCACGCTACACGTCCATAGAGGATCCCGTATTTACCGGATACCCATACCTGGCACACACGTAGTTAGTGAATAATTTGGACTTTAGACACACCTGACCGTGCAGATGATGAGAAGACCCGTTCCCATGCAGTTCTTCCCCAAGTTTTCCCGAAAGTGGGGCGTTGTCGGATCATCACTGGCCGTGGCATATGTTTCCTTATCACTTGGGTATCCTGACCTTTCGAACTTAGCAACTCCTGACTTTCTTGATAACGTGCCTCGCAAGGGGCATAGCAGAGAAAAACCCCGAGAGATGACAGTGAAGGGACGACGGTTCCCCGGTGAGACGGAGTCATAATTGACCCGGAAAGTGATTATCCCAACATTAACACTTACAGCTCCACACCAAATATGCCACAATTTACTTTATGTTATACATGTGTGCAATCCACTTTTTCAGACCAATCTATTTTAAAATGTTCGGAATTCTCGTTTGCATGTCCCTAAAAGCTGTTTTACGAGCTCGTTTAATTTTAAAGTTCCACAAAATATTTACTCATAAATGGGGTTTTCAAAATTTGTCAATTCTCCTTTAAAAAGTTTATTTCACTAAAATGCTATTTCCGAAACAGTTTTCAAAAAAAAAAAATTTGATTTCGAAAAACCTACTTTCTACAAATGAATTTCAAACAACATTCTTCACCAACATTCTTTCAAATTTGTTTCGAAAACAGTTTTAAAATTGAATTTCACAAACGTATTTCAAAATAAATGATCTAGTCCCCATGTTGTGACCCGCTATTTTTAAGTTCAACCCACCTTCAAGAGTAGCGGTCATTGCTGTGGAGTGTTACTAATCATTTCGTGTTTTCACAAAAGTGGTGGATTTCTCAACAATTTTGTGCTCGATCATTCACCTTTCCTTTCTAAAAAAAACGCCCCTCATTTTCCTCGCCGGAGCAAGTGGAGCGCATGAAGATCAACAACAGCAGTTTATACCGAAAATCAGAGGTGCACCAACCCGAGTCAAGCGGTATGAGGACCAGCAACGACTGTTCGGCTTTAACTATTGAAAATCAGAAGAACACCAACCGTTATTTGATTCACGGTACTGCTCTCAAGAACCTGAAAACAATCGAGCATCCGGTCAGCCGCCAAAAAAATAAGAAGCGAGCATCGGTCAAGCGCCCGAAAACGACGAGCGATCATCGGTCAACGCCTGGAAACGAGCGGGCCGATCTCAAGAAGCCCGAAGATGAGCGAGCAGCCAATTAAGAACCGTACGAGCGCGAGCATTCAGTCAGGAGCTCGAAGACGAAGAATTCGGGAGAAGTTTTTAAGCTCAAACTTCCCCATTTAATGACTTTTAGAATTGATGTATAGGTTTTCCCCTAGCATTCTTTTCTCTCTTGTCTATTTCTGAATAAATTACATGTCTAGGTTTACACATTCCCTCTGAATTTATTTAGATCAATGTGTATAGGGTTCCCCACTCCCTATTTATTGCGAATGACCGAGCGTCAGAATTCATATCGAGAAAATCCACCACTTTGAAAACACGCGTTTTCAAAATTGTTTTCTAAACTTGGTTTCTTTTGGCATGCACGTATAATAAAAGAGCGAATAAACGACCCCTCACATTTATATATCATTCATCAACTTGCTTTATGGGTGAAAATTCACGGTGTCTACGGATACATCCCCATTTAAAAATGATTGAGATAAAATGACACTTATCATACGCTCGCATCCATACCACTTCATGCAACATGATTTCACACAGCATTATTCAAAATAAATAAAAGTTTTCGTTTGCACCAACGATCATTCACACTCATCACACAATAAATTTTGTTTTAACGAGGCATACTGACATTACCTCTTCTCTTTCACTTTAATCCTTGTGCATGCAGGTGTCCGTGGTAGTCAATAACCAAATAAATAAGACTAGCCCGCTTCCAACAATGACACAAAAATGAAGCAAGCAACTCGAAATGATCAGACGGTCAAAGTTCGATTTGTTCATGAAGGCTGGACCCATGACCTTACTAGGACTTGAAGAAAAACTTGAGGACAGGAGAATGTGCCCAAAGAAAACTAACTGAGGCCTATTCAGAGTCGGATAGCAGTTACAAGGAGTCTCCAACTTACTCTACGTACGATGCCTATAAGTTTCAAGAGATGGACCCGTACACTCTCTCTGTCCAAACCCAAGCAGTGCCAAGCACGTCTCCTTAACCTCATCCTCACTCATTGTGAATCCCGACCTAAGAATCTCCTTACCCACCCAAAACAAGTTCCTTCACAGCAAACACTCCCCCAGTCATCAAAGCCTGACCAATATCCTTACCCAAGAGCAACAATCCCATTTCCCCATTCCTTTGACGATAGCCACCCTCAGGTAGCCTCTACCTTCATCCAAAAATTTGATCCGAGGGCGATCTCAATGATAGAACTAATGCAAGCTGAGGATGGAATTGCAGGAGTGGAAACTAACCCAACGTTTCAAACCAGTGGGATGGGAACCAATTAATCCGTATGCTGAAGCTCGTTTACCCAAAGGCTTGAGTCTGCCCGAAATGGAGAAGTATGAAGGAATTGGTAACCCCAGGTATCACGTTGACATATATGATAAGCTCATGATCTACATGGCTTATCTGATGAGCTGAAGGTTGCATGCTTTAGATTCTACTTGCAGGGACCTGCTTACTCTTGGATTAGGGCCTGGATCTAAAAGGAAAGTCAAGCCAAGATTTGTACTTCGAATTTCTCACCCAATACGGTGGTAACTTTCATCATGAAGTTACACGAAGAGAATTAGAAATCACCTGTCAAAGCCCTGGCGAAACTATGAGGGAATTCGTAGAACGGTGGAGGGTGAAGGCTGGGCAAATGAATAATCGACCCACTGAGGAGGAACAAATACAAATGATTATTTCCGGCCTGAGAGAAGAGTACCGATGTCGGCTCAAGTACCTAGGCATTTGTGAGTTCAAACGATTGATGGCGGCCGTAATCACTTTGGAGGACACTGAAATCGAATTGATTGAGCAACAAGAAATGATGGAAACGAAGGATAGTCCACTTGGACAAAGCTCACAAGGACAACTTTCAAATCCGTGAATGTCACTCAGCAAGGCATTGAAAATATTAGTTGAGGGCGGTCATCTAGCACTTTTCAACACAAGATCACGAATTAAAAAGCTTGGGCCTCACTTGCATGAGTATTGTGACTATCACAGAATCTGGGGGCACCCCACCGACGAGTGCACCACACTAAAGGATGCAATTCAAGAGTTGATAGACATGGGGAACGTCTCCGCACTAGGAATGCAACATATGTTCTAGGACAAGGAAGATACTTCTGTTCTTTTCCTGAAAAGTCACCAAGTTGAACATCATGATTTCCTTAGCTAACAGCCGCAGTTGAAGAAAGTAGTTGCTTTTATTCACATTTACTGTAATTGCTTGAAAAGAATTATTTCCTCTTCATCCAAAAAAAAACGAGAAGTTATGAAAAGAGAAGGATGTCATATTCTCTGTCGTATTACGGGGTCACCATGCGGGAGTTCCCACTCCCTAAAAGTCCATAACCCAGAAGCCAACCACCAGCCGAACATCATTCCAAAATAGCTTATCTCACGTCGAATTCGAAAGCCAAGACCATCCACATAGTCATAACGATGGGACGAGTTTCGTAAGACCATCAACTGGAAACGACTCAAGCGAGACTAGTCATAACCTTACCACTCAGGCATTGCATCCAAAAGAAAAAAAACAAAAGCATTAAGTCAACAATCTTCATTCATCACTTTCAGCTTTTCACGCATCTTATACTTAGTAATTCCATATTACCACAGTAGATTGCATTGTAGATAGCCGTGTTTGCATACTCTCGTATCGAAATGACATCTTTGGGAAAAATCTTGAGAGAATGATTGAACGGCGTGCGTGAACCACTAAACTCACGACCCACTAATGAACACAAGGGCCCAATCAAAATCAGCACCACAAACCAAGTGAGTAGTGTGCAAAGAGCGGTATTTTCTCTTGAATTTCGATTGAGTGTTTTGGACAATCCACTGAGCGACGAGGGAAGATAGAGCGAGTCCATAGAGGTAAAACCAAGAGCGTCATGTGCATTCCTTCATCACATGGAGAGGCATAATTAAGAGTAAGATCAATGTCGATAGCAAGTCACGAGCTGTGATTCATGTAAAGATCTGAGATTAGTAGGAAAATAATCATCGACTAATGAGAATGATGAGGCACTTAGGAATTAAAATCTCCACAAAACCGAAAAGTTTTGATTGCCCTGTACATAATCCCTTAGTGAGCCCGCTGAGCCTTTCACGACAAATCTTTTTCTGCGAACTCCACAACATGCCAACCCATGTACATATTTACTTGCCCTTGCAATAGAGGATCTCAAAGGAGTAGGAGCCATGGTCTCTCCCCACCATCTTTCACAAAAACAACAAATGAATTGTTTGAAGAAATCTGTGAGTCAATGCAACTCCAAAGCCAAACATCAAAAAAAAGAACATCAAAACTGTTCAAGAAGATCAGTGAGTCAATGTAACTCCAAAGTTGAAAGCCAAAATACCAAGTAAAGAATGCCTGAGAAAGTCGATGAGCCAAATGCAATTTCCAAAACACCCAAATGAGGAGAAAGTTCAAACCATAAGCCAGAAAAGGCAAGAAGGAGAAAACCGAATTCGAAGGACCAATGATGTCTCGTAGAAACCGATAAAAGGTTATCAAAACCCGTCTAATCATCTCACCCATGGCAAAGGCAAAACATATCCTCTGTTGCACAAAAGCTCCACAATTCCCAAACAAATCCTCCAGTCCCATGTGACATACATCATACTCCTCAGCCCCGTTATAACCCAATAAAGACCTATGACCCATAAGTCAATGAGCGTTAACTGAAAGTACCAGATCTGAAACATGAATCATAAGCTTCGTACTTGTTATCAACATGTCCCGGCGTACCAAAGGGACCATGAGCGAATGAATGTGACCTTACACCACAAGGTTCTGAGTGGGAGTGAATCTCAGTATGAGCACCAAATCATAAACAGCCTACCCCACTGCAGGTGAGGAATTTGTAAGGGTTGGAAAGTCCGAAACCTTGAAAAGAAATTCTTAGGAAAATACTGCTCCGAGCATTGAGAGTATCATTACACCATTAGCACACACAGCTATACTCACGAGAGTTTGACCCGCATCCCTCTATGAGAGGAGAGTGATTCACACATTCCAATTCGACAATCACTCAAGATCGAGCCGAAGATGTTTTATTCGTAAACCTCGTATTAATAGAGATAGGGTCATACCTTTTTCTCCAAAAATTGCATATGCATTTTGCATCATATCCAACATTTAATACCTGTATGCATCATAAGCACTCCATCATCAACACCTGAGTAGTAAGAACTCTACCTAGTCTCGCTGAAAGTCAACTTCAGTAGCAGTTGTTGAAGCGTAATTTTTGATCAGAATGTCAACTGGAGCCATCCCAGACCATCATCAAGCTACCTCGAACCATCTCAGAGCCATCCTGGGCTATCCTCGAGCTACATCAAACCAAACTTAGGCCATCCGAGGCCGTACGAAGACAATTCTGGAGCCATCCAGCGTCATGCTCGAACCTCATCAACACCATATCTAAAACCAATCTGGAGCCATGCGGGAGTCATCCTCAAAACATTGAGACCATCCCTAGAGCTACACAGGGGCCATCCCAGCAGTCCAAGAACAATACGGGAGCCACCTCAAATCCACATCAGAACTATTTCATAATCAGGGCCTTGCCTAAATAGTATCGAACTACGTATGGTCTGATCTCAATATAGAATTGAGTGCGTAGGCAGCCCGCCCAGGGTGCGACCACCTCAAAGGCAAAAGTTCCCTTTTCTTCATCATTATCATCATTGAAGCCATCCCAGAACCATATCGGAGCCATCCCGGAGCCTTGATCAGAACTTCGCCGAAGGCATCCAACCATGTTTAGGCCTTCACCAATTGTTTAGCCATTCACCCACGAAAAACCTTCCATTCACTACAAAGTCCACAACAAACCTTATCAAACCATAATAAATCCATCACCGGAGCCATCAGCGCATACCGGAGCCAACAACACATGCTAGTGCCATCTCAGATCTTTGAAGCCATGTCGGAGCCATCCCGAAGCTTTGAAACAACTCTTGAGCCATCAGCTCGCACAAAAAGTCTTCATCCACGAATAGGGAGTCTCGATTTAACTAGAGCATTTGTTTTAAGCACCTCACGTCACATATCATTTGCATATACCCACAAAGTTCATTAACAATCTAACGCATATTCATAACCCACTAGGCAGGTATTACGTACTAGTATGGACCCATCACTTTTCCCTCCACTAGGCAGCTATTACACTACCAGTGTGAGATCGTTTTACATCCGCCTGCTAGGCAGCTATTACGCTACTAGTATGGACCCATCACTTTTCCCTCCACTAGGCAGCTATTACGCTACCAGCGCGAGATCATTTCACATCCGCCTGCTAGGCAGCTATTACACTACTAGTATGGACCTATCACTTTTCCCTCCACTAGGCAGCTATTACGCTACCAGTGTGAGATCGTTTTACATCCGCCTGCTAGGCAGCTATTACGCTACTAGTATGGACCTATCACTTTTCCCTCCACTAGGCAGCTATTACGCTACCAGCGCGAGATCATTTCACATCCGCCTGCTAGGCAGCTATTACGCTACTAGTATGGTCTCATCACTTTTCCCTCCACTAGGCAGCTATTACGCTACTAGTGCGAGATCATTTCACATTCGCCTGCTAGGCAGCTATTACGCTACTAGTACGGTACATAATGTTAGTATTATAGGCTTGTCATAAGCCCTATAGCTAGATATCAAGAGGTCTAGTTGAGGCACTCCTAAGTCCTCGTACTTTCAATCGCATTCTAGGCCCATCATAAGTCCTAGGACTGGATATCAAGAGGTCCAGTTGAGGCACTCCTAAGCCCTCGTGCACCTTAAATCAAATCGGGTTGTTGGTATTATAGGCTCGGCATTAGTCCTATAGCTAGATATCAAGAGGTCTAGTTGAGGCACTCCTAAGTCCTCGTACTTTCGATCGCATTCTAGGCCCATCATAAGCCCTAGGACTGGATATCAAGAGGTCCAGTTGAGGCACTCCTAAGCCCTCGTGCACCTTAAATCAAATTGGGTTGTTGGTATTATAGGCTCGGCATAAGTCCTATAGCTAGATATCAAGAGGTCTAGTTGAGGCACTCCTAAGTCCTCGTACTCTCAATCGCATTTTGGGCCCGTCATAAGCCCTAGGACTGGACATCAAGAGGTCCAGTTGAGGCACTCCTAAGTCCTCGTGCACCCTAAACCAACCCTATTGTTAGTACCCTAGGCTCATCATAAGTCTTAAGGTTAGATGTCAAGAGGTCTAACTGAGGCTCGTCGTAAGTCCTCGTACTTTCAATCACATTCATACACTCACAGTCGCATCCCAATGCACCACAAAGCCGTAGTGAGAATTTTTGGCGCCTCTCAACCTTGATCCAATTCTGCAAGGGCTTGCAAAATTGAATCAAGGGGAGCCATCTGTAGACACCAAAAATTCTCACCCCATAAAGCAAATTTCGAAATAATAAGAGGGGTAGTCGCCTTTCTTTTTTTAAAACATATTAGCGCGCGTGCCATAACGAAACCGTCATTTTATAACCTCTTTCAAAGCATTTCATAAAAACACGATTTTCCAAAAAATGAATTTTCAAACAATAATCCGGTTTTAAACCCATTCATTTTGTTTTATTTACTTATCTTATTATTTACATTCCATAATTTCATGCCATTAGATTAGTCATCTCTTTTTTTCCTTGTATACTTTCTTTTAAACTCGTAGCATTTTTAGAGGAGTTATCCAGTTGAAATTAGGGCTCTTGTTTTATTTCTCGCATGAACATACTGAAATCTGACCTGGCGTAATTGGTTAAGGTATTCGTCATACAACTTCTCCTGCAGATCCTGGGTTCGATTCTTGTCGTAGACTGGAAACGTTTTCTTTATTATTTCAGCACGCGACATGACTTTTATCTTGTTTCTCTGCTACTATCTACTGAAATCAGTTGTCGCTCAACTGGTAGGACACATGGGGAAGGAGAGTGAGGTCTCGAGTTCGAAACTCGGTAGGGGCATGTTTTGTGACTACCACTATTTTCGCCAGCTAGTATCCAAAAAAGGCCCTCTCCAGTCCGGCCCACACATGTCCAAACAGCCCATTCTTTTTATTTGAACCCCACCTAAAGCCCACAACCATAAACAAGAAAAACATTGCAGTATGGTACCCATGCTCCTGATTCTCCCGTCGTTCTTCCCTAAGCCGAGCCTCTGTCTTCACACACCCCACGCAAACACGACGGTATGGGTTGGTGTTGGAAAGAACCAGTTTTTTTCCCACGCCCTCTGCATTTCCTCGGGACTTTGAAGATGGCTAACTCCCTTCAAATTCCGATATCTTCTTCATCGCACAAAGGGGAATCGACGGGAAGAAAAACGATTTCCCACCTTCAAACCACACCCCCGCGCAGACCCTCGCCCGAAGCTCATGGTCGCTCCCCTCATCTTCACCAAGAAACTGTTTTTCGTTTCCTGCCCAGCTCGATTCGCCCTCATCAACTAATAATCACCACTGTTCGAACTCGAAGAAAGGAACGCCAGAACCCTTCCTCTTCACTCTCTTTTGGAACCACGGTAAGCACACCATTCTTCGTTAATACCCCGCTCTCTTCGCTTGTCGCGAGGTATAGCAGAGTAAGGGGCGTTCTTGTTCTCTGTTCGGTACTTCTTTTTCCAGAAAACGCTTTCAAATGCAATTTTCATAATTCATTTCTTCGTTTTCCCTTACAAAATCCGCACCGGCGAACCCAAGGGAGGGTAAAAACCGATAAGCAATTGCGAATGCTCACGTCGTATTTTATACACCACCGTTTTTCTCATTTTAAGTTCGATTTGATTTTGTTTGGAACTTTGGAGCTGGCGCAGTACTGACCATTTCCTTTTTAGCGCATCAATCTCACTTCAGTTTTTTACTAATTCCATTCCTGTTGTGGTATTGTGCTCTCAAATGAGCTGTAATGGAGTTGGCTTAGAGGAAGGGGGTCTTGTTTTGTCGGTGTCTTACTCCGAAATGTAAATGATAAGCCGCATACTTATCATATTTTATGCATTTGATTTAGTATTATATTTATCTAAATAAGTTATATATGTTATTTATGTTATATTATGTGTTAAAGTATATTATTTGTACAGACTTATGTTTTTATGAGTTTTCTGTGCAAGGAATGATTTTCTAGGCAAAAGTTCAAATGCTGCCGGACTCCAGGCCGGATTACTTCTGCACGGCACGAACACGGAACAGTAAAGAGGCCTTGCCGGATGTGATGCCGAGTAGATTCCATCCGGCATAAGTGAAGAGTCGCCACGGTTGACCAGACGATGGCAGTTATTGACCGTTGGAGATTAGCTAGTGCCGGGTGTGATGCCGGGTATCTTCTACCCGGCATATACACTGTTTCGCGCAAATTTGGCGGTTTCGACCGTTAACAGTTGGGCACATTTCCCACGTGTGCCGGCTACTGGTGACCCGGCACGACGCCCGGCAAACGACATTTTGATGCCTATAAATAGGCCGAGAAGGGCTGCAATTTGACACACTTCAACATACCAAATACATTCCATTCACACTCTATTTCCGCCCCACTCCATTGTTGGTGTCCAAGGAACGTCTGCAAATCCATCCACGCGAGAGAGAAGAAGACTTTGACGGGTTAAGGCTATTAACATTTCCTTCTCCCCCTTTGTATTCTCTTCTTGTAGTTGTGTGGATGGTGATGCAGAATCCTTACTAGGTTTTTGGTTAGGGAAGATTTCCTTGTAAAACTCTTATGACCATTTATGGAATTTTCAAGTTTCTTAACCCGAGTTCTAGTCTTCATACAAAGTAGAATAAAGTAGCTACTTATTCTCTTATCTCAAAGTTCTACTTAAGGCTTTCAAAAGCAAGAGTAGAATAGATTAGGATTTTGGTGATCTTTAATATTGTTGTTCTGAAAAGTGGACAACAAATGCTAAGATTTTGGATTAATCTCTAATTCCCCCATTATTCTGGTTGTATTCGCGGCATTAGATATGCACGATGCAAGTATGGATAATGAGTTCCTTTATTCAGACCCGATTCTGGAAGTGTTGTTTACGAAATGTACGATGCCGGATGTGGTGCCGAATGAAATTTGTCCGGCGCATTCAAGACCATGAATCTGCCGGGTAGTCGAGGTCCGGCATGCCACCCGACATATGCATTTTGCGAGATCAAATCCTCTTTGAGACTTGCCACCCTTGATCATTGGTCATATGATACTCTGACATTGACATTCTCCCAAATCAAAGTTAGTTTATTTAGTTTTCTTAGTTTAGAATCAACCTTTACTTTTCCCCCTTGTTTTAGAATAGGCTTTTGCCCGGATTAGGACTAGTTTTCTATAAGTCCCTTGGGTTCGATACTCTCGGTCGTAATATATTTACACTATACTCCGATCGGGTTTTTATTTGCTACCTGTAGTAGAGTTGTAGGTTTAGTTTAGTATTTTATTCTTTTTATATATAGTTTTATCCCTACAAAATCCTTGTTTAGCAAATTGGCGCCGTTGCCGGGGACTTGGAATTAGTCCAAGTCCTAAATTCGGTAAAACGCCCTATTTTATTCTTTATCTTTAATTCTTTGATTCTTCAATTTAATTTGTTCATTTCATTTTCGGTTGAATGTGCCGGGTACACTGCCGGGTGTTCTACATCCGGCATCTTGGAGGAAGTCCTACGCCGGATAGAGTTTACCCGACGCACGACCCGGCATAATCAAACTTTAACTTTTACTTCACTTTGTCCTTTTTCGAATCTTTGATTTGTCTATAAATATTCTTTTGCATTGCTCTTTTATGTTAACTTCCCTTTCCCGTTCCCATTTAATTTTCTTTTTGAGTCTGAACGCGCCGGGTGGGATACTGGGTAAAATCAACCCGGCATTAGTGGAGGAAGTCCACTGCCGGGAACAACTAACCCAGTAACCTGTCCGGCATCTTCAAATTATTTTCAGTTTTAAAGTATTTTTGTAAAATATGAAATTCCTCATAGTATTCTATTCTTTTCTTACACCATTCGCTTAGATCTCTCTTCTAATACTTCCTAATTGTTGATTCTTTATTGTTTTTGAGATTCGCAGAAAACCGGACGCGACGCCGGGTACTCTTAACCCGGCAGTATTGGAGGAAGTCCAATGCCGGGTGCCATACACCCGGCACCGTGTCCGGCATAACCAAAACTTCATTTCTTCTTGTATTTTTGTAATTTTAATATGTCATTATATTATTTCTTTTATTATTACCAAGTATTATAACGTTTTTCTCTTGCTCTCCTGAAGTTATAAAAGTGAATGCTTCTGCGGTCCACGAATTCTCCTGAAGATTTAGCAAATTTTGACCCAGAAATCGAGAGGACTCTTCTTCGCTCCATTCGTCAACGAAGAAACCAACAACACCTACCTCCTACACCAATGGCAGCACCTACCGTCCGAAATATAAACCGGCCTTCTAACCAAGGCCAAAAGCCAGCAATCGACCTCCCGCTCCTCGCACAAAATGAATACGATGAATGGCAAAAACTTAAGCCATATCATCAAATCCGATGCATCAAGGAGTTGGGTATGTTCGACGGTACAAACCCAGACGATGCTTTGCTCCACATCACCAAATTCTTGCAACACACAAACAGCCTAACTTCCTCAAATATTGTCCTCCAATACGCCAGACTTTCCCTCTTTCCCCATAGCCTTACGGGGAACGCCAGCAAGTGGTACCACAGTTTAACCCCCAGTACCATCACCACATGGGAGGACATGGCAACCAAGTTTTGATAAATTCTTACCACCAAGTCGCACCCTGGAGATGATCGCCGATATTTACAACTTTAGGCAACCAGGCTCGGAGAACATCTGTGAGACTTGGGACAGATTCAAAGGGTTGCTGCGCACATGTCCACACCACCGCCTCACCAAGGAACAACTATCTTAGTTGTTTTACAAGGGATTGGTCAACCAATGCAAGACCATGATCCTTTCCTCCCTTGGTGCAGACATATTGAAGAAGCCTGGAAATCAATTCCTTAGTGGGGTTGAATCTCTTTGCGAAGAGATTAGGGATTGGGCTGCCGGTGGAACCAGGGGTGGTACCGCAGGTTTATATCAAGTGGGAGAGGGCGATGCTAAATTTGACAAACTTATGCAAAGTCATGAGCAGTTGTTGGAGAGCAACGCTCAAACGTCCACGAAGGTTAGCACTCTACAGAAGGTGGTGGAGCAAATAGCAATGAACAAACTTCCTCAATAGGCGAATGTGGTTAGTGCACGACCACACGCTCCGAGCCCTGATATGCCAGACTTTCAGAGTGTTGAGGAAGTCAATTATGTGAGTAACCAAGGGTATCGGCAGCCATGGCAACAGGGGAACCAACCCCCTCAACACTTCCAAAGTCAAGCCGGCTACCAGGGAGGTCCAAGGCAATTCAGACCATCCCATCCGGCATCATCATCAGAGGCTGAAATGGCTGAACTTCGTGACATGATGTCAGCCTTGATGAACAAGACCCAGGATACTCACAACGAGATCTCGACCATTCGCAAGGAGCATAAATCGTTGCAGTTGCAATTACAGCAACTTCTGACGCAACCGCGACAACAAGGTCAGCTCCCGTCCCAAACGCAAACAAACCCACTGGAGCATGCGAATTTGGTCACCATTCTACCAAGGATCTCAGATAATGCCAAATAGCCTAAAAGGCTAAGTGTAGGGCGGTTCCTCCTCACGCCTTCACTATCAAACAGGGGAGTCCTTCTTATCATTCAAATTTTCTCTTTTAGTTTTCTGTTATTGTTTTTTTAATTGCTTTCATTATAGTATTTCATGTTTCTTAAAAAAAAATCCATTTTATTGTTCCTTTTGAACACTGGGGACAGTGTTCCTGCCAAGTGTAGGGCAGGGACCCCCCTTAAAAGATAAATTTTTATTTATAATATGCATAAGTTGTGAGTTTTATCGATGTTTTACTAAACTTTTTGCATGTTTTTGATTAAGATGAGATTGGGAATGACTAAAAGCTTGTTCTCTCAAGAGGTAAGCTCTCTAATGACTTGTAGATTCTTGTTTTTAACTTCTCGATTCTTTTTATTTACGTGAGTATATGATCTTTCTCCTAATTCCTTCCTTATTGTACTTCTGGGTGCTTGTTTCTTTTCTTTTTCAAATTGTGAAAAATCTTTTGGGTGAAAGTCTTAAAAAGGGTTTTTGTGCAAAAGAAAGAAGAAGCAAGAAAATAGAAAAAGAAAGGAAAAAAATCTTCTTTCCCTTATATTCTTCGAGGTTGCAAAAAAATGCCTCAGAATAAAAGCAAGAGACGAGTTTTTCCTTTTATTTTTCTCCTAAATTCCCCGTTCTTCAAAGTAAACAAAATCATGGTTGATTCAGAAACCCTTGCAAAATAGGGCTGAACATAAAAACCAATGATGAGTGTCTTGGCCACATTCAGAATCTCTTGAAAAATAGAGTTGAATGATGGAAACCGGAAAAGGAGAGATTACAAATCCCTTATGCAAAATAGCCCAAAGTTTTTGATCGACTTTGAAAGTCTTTATTTTATACCCATTAGTATGTTTGATGGATAAGGATTAAGTGATACTTATGAAATAGAGTCAGGGAGTTGAGAATATTTATCTTATTGCCATTCTAAAGTCTATCTGTTTGTGCATAAGTAATTACTCCTTTCTAATCTTATTTTGCTCGAGGACTAGCAGTAAACTTCAACAACCCACTCCTTCATATTATTGCTGTTGAATAATTTTACCGTTGACTGTCCAGCAAATGACTTCTACAGCGCCTGTTACGAACCTAGAAGTTCACGGACATGGAAACCAATCAAAATTTTGACCCTCAAATCTCTACTGGTCGTTCATTGTACTCATCCTCCTCTTTGATCTTATGTTATTAATGTATGGCTTCGTTTGGAATGGATGTTCAGAGCTTCGTTTTTCTTTCTTTTCAACATTTTATTTTCTGCTATCCTGTTGCGGTTTGAATTATGTTCGAGTTACTGACTTGGATTTGTACTCATGAATAATGCGTTTGGAGCTAATGTTCACATGATGGTTGTACACACACCTTTGCTCTCTGTTTCTAACTCCCCCCATTCATTCAGTATTTCGGCCATCCATATTGATGTATTAATCTGTTTGAGACTTCTTGAATCCAACAAAATCTGACTTAGATTGGGTTGTATTTACTCGCATCAAAGAATTGAAGAATCTCACCCCTCTGTTCTGAGCATATGCTGAAGCTCTGTGTAGCTCACCATTATCGGTTTAAGGTTTTGACCTGGAATAAGTTGCCAAGACTGGTTTTCCTTCTCAAGAGCATCTCTCAGTTTGCATTCCGTTTCTTTTTCTTCCATACGTTTGTTTAGCATCCAACACTTTACTCTGCTGTGTTCTATCTGTTAAGCTCCTTTTACAGGGATTTGTGTTATCACCACCCTGGTCCATTCAGTCATTGTGACAGATTGTGTGGGTTAATCTGGGAATGGTCATCATATCGCCGAGCTTGGTGAGCAATTAAGGAGTTTCAATCGTCTGTCCAAAAGCTATAACTCCTGGTCTGTTTATTTTAAGCTCACATACATAGCCTTGCAATAATCCCCTTTTGATACTGGTTCAGAGCAGAGCAGAAATACCATTTTCTTCTAAGCAAGTGGATCGGTTTGTTAAGGAACTCCTCTATAACTCATCTTCTGGTACATATCTCTGAACTTCCTGGGTTTGAAACCCAAAACATGCCTGTGCGCCTAACTGAATTATGTGTTGCCTTCCTTGATTGAATGTCCCAAGTTTATTCCATCTCTGGTGTTATCTGCAAACTTGCGAAGAGTTCATGTCATAATATGAAGCCTGTGACGTTGGTTTTAAGTTTTATGCTCAGCATGCATGTATGAAGTAATATTGGCGCCCGAATGGAT
This sequence comes from Limonium bicolor, assembly GCA_023374045.1. Classification (NCBI taxonomy): domain Eukaryota; kingdom Viridiplantae; phylum Streptophyta; class Magnoliopsida; order Caryophyllales; family Plumbaginaceae; genus Limonium; species Limonium bicolor. Next base: position 17,576 of record JAIOTZ010001111.1, on the reverse strand, counting down.
GAGGTTCAGTGTGCATATAATCCCTGATCTTAGCTTGTTTTCTTCCTGTTTTTCTAGCTCTGTACAGTTTAAGACCACACTGGTTTAAGTGATTTGGTCTTATAAGATTCGGGTGGTAAAATGAGCAGGAAACTGTAAACTAAGCTGAGAAAGTCAATGACTTGGACCGCACCTGTTCGCTTGGTTGTTTCTTGATGAGGTTTAATGATTGTGAAGTCAAGCTCCTACCTGGATCTTTAGACGGTTAAAAAAAATAATCAGGGGAGGTTTGATATAAAATAAGTAATATCATGTTGCGTCATTAGTTTGACGTTCGGATTTGATATTTGTTTCATCGAGTTCATTATCCAAAAATTTGCCAAGTCTGAGAAAATGATTTCTACGAGTTTGATTGGTGCTTTTTCTGTTCAAATTGTACCCATTTGTTTATTCGGATCATTTCTTCTTTATGTATCGTAATGTTTACATTCATTTCACTGCAATTCATCTTTAGTATCATTTGTTGCTATTCTACCTAAACCCTAGGTATGGTGTTTAAGTCCTAGCCATTAAGATAGTGGGTGTCCCTTGGCACTTAGTGGGTCATGTGTTCTTCTTGGTCAAGGTGACACCCTAAACCCTAAAACACACATCTAAAATATATATATATATAAAATCCAAACTCAAGTCCAAATCAGAAATAAGTTGACCTTGTCCAATTCTCATCTAGCCCAATCCACATTCGGCCTGATTTTGAAAATAAAATCAAAACCCTTTCAATAATCAACCCAATTCAAGAATTCATTTCAAAAAACCCAAATCAGGCCCAAGACTTTGTAAGCCAACATGGCCCAAAAATCCAAACCAAGTCAGAGTCCAAAACCCAATCTAGCCCCAAATCAAACAAGGCCCATTCAGCCCACTTGGCCCAACAAGCCCAATAGTCACAAAAGCCCAAACAAGGCCCATTCAGCCCACTTGGTCCATTAAGCCTAATAGTCCCAAAAACCTAAATTCGGCCCAGGCCCAAGCCCAAATCCGTCCCAAGGCCCAAACCCAAATCAAGGCCCATAAAACCAAATCAAGGCTCATAAAAACAAATCAAGGCTCATAAAACCTGTGGCCCAAGCCCACAAAAACCCGCGGCCCAAGCCCACTACTCAACCTGGCCCATACCGAGCCCAATAAAGGCCCAAGCCCACAAAAGAACCCAAGGCCCAAACTGACCCAAGGCCCAAATCAAATTAGCCCAGACCTACAAAAAAACAACCAAGGCCCAAATCGGCCCACAAGCCCAATCAAAGCCCAACTTGGCCTAAAACTTCAACCAAGGCCCAATTTGGCCCAAGCCCATTTCAGCCCCAAACCCACTTTAAGCTCGAGCCCAAACCGACCCAAGGCCCAAATCAATTCAAACTAAGCCCAACCCCTAGTCAAGCCCAAATTCGAAGCCCAATCCCTAGTCAAGCCCAAATCCGAAGCCCAACAAGGCCCAAATTCGAAGCCTAACAAGAAGCCCAAGTCCAAGCAAAACAAAAAACAAAAAACAAAAAAAACAAAACAAGGCCACAAAAATCAAACCAAGTCCACAAGAATCAAACCTTGACCAAAAATGTTGACCAATCCCAATTTGACCTTATCTTTGACCCGGTCTAACTTTGACCAGCCTACTTTGACCTTGACCCAAGTTTGACTTAATCTCATTTTGACTCGGTCAAACTTTGACCAACTCAAACTTTGACCCGGCTCATCTTCCAATACTAGTCATAACAAAAATCAAATCAAACCCAACTCATTTTTCAGAACTGATTCCTTTCAACTCATACTCAATTTGTAAATTCCATTAAAAGTCAAAAATCCAAAAGTCTATCTTCCTAGATTTCAAACAATCTTTTCATTCAAATTTCATCGAATTTTTAGAGAAACCATTATGTGGAATTTTAAAGGAAAAACTCTTCTCACATCACAGAAAACTCTTCTCAAACACAGAAAGTTCTTCTCATATATACAAAAAGTTTTCTCCTAAAAATATTTCTCAAAATCAGTGTTTCTTCATCGAGAATTCCGAACAACTCCAAACATTTTCCAACTCAGTTTTTCAACCAAAAAAATATAAGCCGTTTTCAGGGAACATGAAATGTCTAACCCCTTCAAAACATTTCCTCCATGGTTAGAACATCATTGTCTCCCTTCCCAAGATAAAAATCCGAGGCGGGGCATTGGGGTCATAACCTCCCTTGTCGCAGTCTGGATCTCTTTAGGAGGGGCATTAGGGTGACAAACCTCCCCTAATTGCAGCCTAGATTTCTACAAGGCGGGGCGCTAGGGAGTAACGGCCTTCCTAGTTGCAGCCGGATTTTAGAATCGTCTAACTCCCTTCCACTCGATTTCAATGTTTTGATTTTTAACGTTTTAAATCCCGGGAGTTAGAGACGTTATTAGGGTTCGACCGAGAACATCTCCTTCATGGTGTTTCTCTCTGAACCCTACTTTTTGACATAAATTCATTGCCCTCTTTCGAGCCTCGTCACTTACTATTAATTAAGTGTCGTGTTCGAGGGGGTACATAGGGTATCCATCGGGATTATCCGTCCTTTTACAACAAAAATGATTTTCAGTTTTAAAATTTTAAGAGAGACAATTCTGAATAAACCAATCCAACCCTCCCCATAGAACCTCAGTCACATCGGTCCTCCAATTCTCGAATACTCCCGAACAACCGTAGTTATCAGAAACCTGAAACATTCTCAAAAACCCGAACGTCTGTAAACCAAATATCCTCTTTCATACTCCATCAACACTTTCGACTTCCTAAAACACCTCAAAATTTTGACCATTCTAAAATCCAAATTTTATAAACACGAAAAACTCCTCAATTCCACCAAAGAATCCGAACACCTCTCAACTTCACAAAATGACCAAAATACCCTAAGATCTACAAAATCATCAAAAACTCCTTAACTCAAGCAAATGATCCAAACACCCCTCGACTCCAAGTATATAATAACCAAAATGCCCTTTTGCTCCTCAAAACTTCCGACATCCTTTTAACCTTGTGAAAGTCGAAACAACCTTAAACCTCTCAGAAACAACCAAAACCTCTCAATACTTCAACAAAACCAACTCCAAGACGAGCCTATTCTTCAACTCTTCCAAATCATCTAATCCTTAACCCACACTCAATCCTATCCTTTGGCTTTTATATGAATCTCTCTAAAAGGTTTTGAAAGAAGGCAATCCCGACAATTGGAGACCGAGGTTTCCTCGGGCACCAATCCGAAGTCGTGGTCGTTGCCACTTCTGAGGGGTGTAACTCAGTACGAACCCACAATAGAATCTCTACAAATGACCAGATAAGTCCTATCCATAAGGAACAACATCAGAGTCAACTAACGGTTTCTTAGAACCCACTCTTCTCTTCCTTTCCTAGTTCTTAGGTCAAACTAGGTGGCGACTCTAGTCAATTCCGTCTTATAGCATAAGTCCGCGTGGAGCCCATTGAGAGTGGGTGTAGTGCACACTTGCATTCCCCTTTATGCTTTCTGGGAAAGACGGACGATTTAGTAAGTATTTGAGGGATGCCATAAATAACGGGTTCTCACCCTCCACAGAATGGCAATTTCTAGGATCTAGGCTTTTAGTCAGACCACATTTAGATAGACCCCCTCATACCGAAAAATCACCCTCCACATGCGGGTCCTCACGAGACCCACTTTTGCGAAGGCAAAGTTTATGCCGATCCACATGAGGATGTAAACTTTGTAGGCAACCGCCCCGGATACAACTACAACCAACAAAACGCCCCATGGAGGAACCATCCCAACTTCTCATGGAGAAGTAATGACCAAACCCAAGGGGGATCGAGCAATGCTTCCAACAATCCCACGGGCTACCGGTCACAAGGGTCGTCTCAAATGTCCAACCCACAAATGCGTTACCGACCACAAGGAGCACCTCCGAGCTTTCAACAACAACACCAACCACATCAACAACCTCCTCCTCCGTCCACGGATGCCAATGCCGAGCTAAGAGACATGATGAAAAATCTTGTCTCGGTTGTGCACACTAAAGCGGCTGATTTGGATGTTTTTAAAGCAAGTCAAGAAGCCACCAACAAAAGGGTTGAAGCTCAACTTGAAAGCATCTCCCAACAACTTGCTCAAAGACAACAGGGTGTTCTTCCAAGTCAAGCTAAGCCCAACCCAAGAGAGCAAGCAAAAGCGGTAACACTAAGGAGTGGGAGCAAGAGATTGTTGAGGAACCACCATCTCCACCTAAGGAAGTTTCCAAGGAGAAGGAGTCTCCTGAACCTTCTAATTCTACTACTCTTGCAAAACATCTTCCCCCTCTTCCTTTTCCTAATAGACTCGAAAAGAAAATTTTGGATGAACAATTTGGGAAGTTTCTCAGCATTTTCAAGAAATTTACGATTAACATTCCCTTTTCTGATGCTTTGAAACAGATGCCGATTTATGCTAAGTTCATGAAGGACATCATAGCAAACAAGATATCGCTGGAGGAAGCGGAAACCGTTCACCTCACCGAAGGAGTTTCAGCGGTTCTACAAAGAAGTCTACCTCCAAAGCTTGGAGATCCCGGTTTGCCTATCGTTCCTTGCTATATTGGTGAAATTGACTGCGGTAGTGGGCTATGTGATTTAGGTGCTAGTATAAATATTATGCCTCTCTCAACTTTTAATAAGCTTGGAATTGGTAAATGCACTCCCACTCCCATTCAATTGCAACTAGCAGATAGATCTTTGGTTATCCATAAAGGGAAGGTAGAGGACTTGGTAGTAACTGTTGGTTCATTTGTTTTCCCAGCTGATTTCATTGTAATAGACATGGAAGAGGACCAGAGAGTGCCACTAATTTTGGGCAGACCTTTCATGAGAACTGCTAGAGCCCTTATAGATGTGGAGAAAGGCAAAATAATTCTGTGACGTCATGATGAAAAATTAGAATTTGACATGTCTAAAGTAGTGAAGAGACCCTCACAGGCTGAGGCTATTTTTGCTATAGATGTCATAGATTCATTTGGGCAGGATCACTCTCTCTCTCTCTTTTAAATCTGATGCCCTTGAATTAGCTTTGTTTGAGGCTTGTTTCGAACAGGAGTTTCACCCAGAAATGATTGAAATGGTGGCTGAGTTGAACAGCGGATTTTCTGGCAATAGACCACGCTATCCGCCACCCGAGCCATTGATAAGTGTAAAATATATCTATTCCTAGGACTTTAAGTCTTCCTATTTTTATAACAATGTATGTCATACTTTACATTTATCATATGCTTTTCTTAGATTTAAGTTTTAATGTCAACTCATATATTTATTCTGTTTATATAGGAAAATGTCTCACATATTATATATACTACATATATATATAGTATGTATATTTATATGTTACATGCAGGTAAATATATATGGGCTTTTGACAAGAGCAAGGCGACAACAATTGCAGAGGGGGAAATAAATCGTAGCGGCCCAGACACATTTGATATGCTGTATGTCTTCTCTTTACAATTATGGGCCGCAACAATATAGTAATTCACTTCCTGACTACTAATTTGGATCGCACTCGAAAAAATTCCATGCCAGTATGCATCCACTGGGGAGATGGATTCACGTGGGTACCACTACAATGTTCACGTCCAAACTATCCATGAGTTTCTTCATATACTTCGACTACCCATCTTCAGTTGGTCATCGGAGACTAGGATCGCATTCACGCCTACACTAGATCACCATCCGCCTCACCCCAACACCATTCGCCTCACCCACCTTCATCATCTCTGACCCATATCCACCTCGCACCATATCCACCTCGCATCATATCCACCTCGCCTCACTGTCACGATTTCACCGTACCACTTCATTCTCACCCGCCATCACCACCTCGTAAACACTTCAATCCATCTCCATTCGCATTCACTTTCACCTCGACCATCGCCTTCACGCGACTCACCACCATCACCCGACATCTCGCGAGGGACTCCTGCATCAAACCCCACATCATCATCGTCATAACCTCATTCATCGTCGACATTTCGTCATCATCCCACGGCCACTGTCGTTCTACATCTCCAGTTACACCCGACGTCCTCATTCATCCACGCACCACTATCGTTTTCACTCGACGTTCGCCAACCATCATTACGCCTCGCCTCACCACAACGCCGGCCGCCCGCATCACCTCCCATCTTCGCCGACACCAGACTCGCACCACATCCACCTTCATCGTCTACAACCGCATTCCATCACAGCATCATCACCGCATCTATCCGTCATTCTCTCCTCGCCATTCACCGTCGAACAGAGGAGCTCACCACCTATCATCTTCATCATCAACCGCCACCATCAACCAGCGTGATTCTCGCACGGGAACGATTTCTGTTCACTCTTTTCTTCACCATCATCGCCGGCGCAAGGAAATCGACAGGACGAGAGGGCGTGAGGAGACGAGTCGAGAACTTCTGTAAATCGGCGAATGTGCGAGAAAGAACAGAGCGATAATTAACGGGGCGTGAAACCGATCTGGGCAAACCAATGGGTGAACCGATAATTCATGAACCGAACCGGCCCGGTTCAATCATAATGAGTTTATTTAACTAAATCCATTATGATTGTTATATGCTACTTGTTTATTATTGCATTTTTTTTGGTTATTACATAACATTCGATATTGGTTTTAAACGTTTACCTTTATTGAATTTATATTTTTACTGGTTTTAATTAACATATAGATTGTTACAATTAATGTGCTTCCCTGTAATAATTCTGATCGTTTAATTGCGTTATCTTTCTAAATCTATTTTGACCCGATCCAGTGAAAAATAGATAGGTTCGATAAATTCGTAAATTTGTGGAAAACTTGTTTTCATCGGACAAGTTAATACTTCATTTGCATAAATATTATCTCTCAAACTTATTTGTTTACATGTGTTTTGCTAGTCTAAAATCAAGTCATAGCATGTTCTAGTAAACAAATTCGTTAGAGTTATCATTTTTGACAATCTATAAACCAGAAGAAATAACATAATTAACCAAACTGCAATAACCGGAACCCGGAGTCCCGCTCAATCATATCATCCATCATTTTAATTTATCTGTTATTTTATTTATCTGCATTTTATCAGTTTCATTTACAATTCAGTAAAGCCCCCCTTTTTGTGACACACTTAGGAATTAGACATTTTCGCTTAGGTCCCATAGTTCGATTACCCGGTTGCTTCAATTCACTATACTACTGTGACCGGGATTGTTTGCAGCCCGATAGATATTTTGACTCACTCTTTATTTACAATCTTTACCAGGTCAGAATTCTAGTCTGCAAAATGGGGCCGTTGCCGGGGACTTGACTTTGTCTAGTCCCTAAGCCCCGGAGAATTCATTTGTTATTTTAATATTTCATTTATTTGACATTTTGTTTTCTTTATTTTTCTGTTTTATTTGTTTCTAATATTCTGTTTGATTTTTTTTATTTGTTTCATTATTCAATCGTTTTTTTATTTTTCATTTCTTTTGTTGTTTTATTACTACTATTGTTCTTTAATATTTTGTTTTTATTTTTAGTTATATTTTTTTTTTATTTTTTTCGGTTTTATTTGTTTCTAACATTCGTTTGCTATTTTTGATTTCTGTTTCATAATTCATTTACTTTCATTTTTTGTTATTTTTTTTGTTGTTTATATTATTATTGTTTCTGTTTTTAATTATTCTAACAATTTGCTTACCGTATTATTTACAGTTATTTAATATCCAGTTAATATTTTATTGCTATTTTAATTCTGTCGTTTAAATTTCGCCATTTAAATTCTAGTAATCTGGTCCTTTTTAGTCATTTTTACATCCCAGTAATCTGGTCCGTTCCAGTCATTTTTAAATTCCAGTAATCTGGTCCTTTTCAGTCATTTTTACATTCCCGTAATCTGTCCTTTTCAGTCATTTTTTTCATTCCAGTAATCTGGTGCCTTTCAGACTTTTTACATTCCAGTAATCTAGTCCTCTTCAGTTCATTCAATTCTGCCATTTAAATTCCATTATTTAAATTCCTGTCATTTTACATTATTGCCATTTAAATTCCAGTCATTTATTTTATTGTCATTTAAATTCCAGTGATTTAATTCCATTATTTAATTCTGTCATTTATTTTATAGTTATTTATTTTCCGTCATTTAAATTTTCTGTCATTTAAATTCTGTTTCTTTATTTAATTGTCATTTGCATTCCAGTTATTTATTTACCATCATTAAATTCTAGCTATTTATTTCCAGTAATTTATTTTTCGTCATTTCAATATCAGTATTTATTTTTTTTTCGTCATTCAAATTCCCGTCACTTAAATTCTGTCATTTAAATTCCTGTTATTTATTTTGTCCCTTACTTTTTATTTTATTTTATAGTTTCCATCTTCTATTTAGTACTTAATTATTTTCTTATAGTTATTTTTCAGTTGTTTAATTTATTTTGTTAATTATCTGCTTTTCTTTTTTACTCTTTATTTATTTATTCGTTTTACTTATTTTTTTTAAAAAATGGCAATGGATTTGGTTGTCAATTATTATTATTTTGTTTTTATTAGTTCATTTTGTTCTTAGTTTTTACTATATCTAACTAATAATGGCAAGTGAGGAACAATATATGGGAATCCTTTTATTCCCAAGATATCTCTGCTCGTATTGTAGGGACCTCACGAGTTCAATTTTTGTCCCAAAGTTGAAGAAATGTGGCGGAATCGAATACAACAACAAATTGAAGAGGAGTTCGATCGAGAATCATGCTACTCACAAAATATATATTGCTCGGTATGTGAGGGAGATCATGAGTTTGAGGATTGTCTCGTAGTACAAGAGCAACTATGGTTAGAGGATCACCAGACTACCTGGAGCGAATCAGTGTTATACAACACAACACGATCATGAGCAATGTTTTCGAACAACCTGTTAGAGAAGACCATGAGAATGCTCATGGTTCGGCAATCATGCTCCATACATTAGCTCAACAGGAGCAACAACTGGGAATGAAATGATCCGTGAGGTGGAGGAAGACCTCGACATAAACCAACTACAGCTCTACACTACATTAGAAAGATAAATGCAATGATGGAAGATCCACTTGCATCGCAACAACTGGAGAGCGAAATGGTTCATATAGTGGATCACCTTATTGAGAACTCGAGTTGCTTGCTATCACCTCCCCCGTACGAACCCGAGCAAACAGTATCGAACTATCTGCCTGAGCTTGAAGACAAGCCATCAGAGGACAACTTCCACCTTGACTTCATGAAGCCTCCTCCCTCTGAAGTCAACTGCTGTTATTTCCCCTCCTTCTCCGTGCTTTATCCAGAAGATAATGATACTTACCACCTCAAATTAGAGAAGAAGGATCCGCCATCACCTCCCGCCAAGTCATCCAAACAAAACACCATTATCAGCTTCGAGGAACCAATTTCCTCTGAAGTTGATTTCCATCAAGGCTCTTCCTATGAGCCTCTCCAAGAAAATGAGGATACCTATATCCTCACATTTGAAGAGGAGCCATCAAACTTTTTTCTTCACCTGGAGGATCAAGGCCTTCCCCACCCATGCACAAAAGAAGTAGGGTGGAAACTCGAAGTCCACTCACTAAGTGTGGAGACCACCATCCCTTTTGACCCAGGACCAGAGTTTGAAGATAAAACCCGCCTCGGAGTTCCCCCTGCACCGCTCAACGAAGATAAGGATATCTTCATCCTTGAATTTGAAGAGAGATCTCCGCCATTAGCTGATCCACGCACCAATGGTCATCAACCGAACAATCTGGGCCATTCTTCAAGGAAAAATGATGACCGCCCAATCCACCCATTGAAGCCCACTTCATCATACTTTTTCGAGCCTCACCTAAAGGAGGAAGATGTTTACATCCTCCAATTCGAGGAAGAACAGCATTCAACACCTGGTCTTCTGCTTGAGACCCGTTACCATCAATACCTCCTCAAAAACCAGGTTTTGTGGAGCATTTATTTTCCTATTATATTTGTTGAGGTAACGTTATGTTTTGATCCAGGTGATTTAATACTGATTTCTGGCCACGTCGTATCCCCGTTGACACCACTATCAACTTTTATTTTTGATCCGGGATAACGAAGCAGGAGTCTAGCCAAAGACTATAAAGAAGGGCAGCTTACTGGGAGGCAACCCAGTGGTTAAATTTTTGTTTTGTTTTTATTTTTCTGGTTTAATTTTGTTTTTCTTTTATTTAGCAGTGAAAATGGTGTCTGTGCTTTAATGCAACGCTTTCAGCGTTTTTGTGGTAGTTGTGAGTGTGTGTGAACCTTGTTGTGTTGTTTGCTTCTCTCCAAGGCTGGACACTTGCATGAACGCAAGTGTGAGGAAGGCTACTACCCCATGCATGAGCTTAAGTGTGAGGAAGGACATCTTCTTCAATCTACGATATCAGGGGAGTTTCAGTTTTCCTTTATTTAAATGTTTGTGTTCAGCCTATCATGCTTAATGCTTATTCTATATCAGTCCATGATTTTCCTGAATGAAATTCTTCATGAGTCTGGCATATTTTGAAAGGTCTTTTCTTGATTTTATTTTGGAACAATGAGGACATTGCTCCTCTTAAGTGTGAGGAAGTAGGACCTTTCCCTAAAAATATGCCAGTTGCACTTAATGCCACATTTGTTTTTGTTTGTCCTCTTATTTTGAAAAAATTACCACTTGTAAGTGGCCAAAAAGAAAAAAATAATAATAATAAAAATTTGGAAGTTTTGAAAACGAGCCTGATGGCCACCTCAAGAATCGTTCTGCTTTTGGCTGTTTGTTTGTTTAGTTTTATTCAAATTATATCTGTTTTCACTGAAATTTGGTGGATTAGCTGATTATGAAAATTGAAATGATATAGTTTTGGGATCTTGATAACTTGTGAAAGTTTGGAATGAAAGGATAAGGCAAGGTACTCCACTGATCTGAATTAAAAATTTCTGAACCAAAACAGGCCTCTTCATTCGGTTATTAAGTCCTTGGGGTGCCTTATCACCCATCTACCTAAGGTCATGTGATCTGGGATAGAAGTCCCAAAGCCGCTACATGGGTGAAGAGAAAAGTCTGAGGGGATGAATGAAATATGTGAATGGCAGAATGTTAAAGAAAATGAACTTTGAAAAAAAATATGTAATTCATCTTTGCTTATTCTGATCATGAGTATGTGGTGTTGAAAGGTATCACGGAATAAGGTGTTACTTCACACCCCTTGTCATCCAAAGGTTAGAGGAAAGAAATGGTGGAGGATCCCAAATTATTCTGTTTCAGTTTCTATAATCTAACTTCTCCATGCTTTACAACTTCATTCTTTTTCACTGTTTGCGAAAACCTATAGCTAGTAGCAGAACTTTTCTTTTGATTGTCATTTTGCTTGTTTCCCATCGACAGTTGTTTGATCTTGAGTTTCAACACTTCGGCCCTTAAGAGTAACTATATTCTGTATTTGCTTGAGGACAAGCAAAAGCTAAGTGTGAGGAAGTTTGATAAGTGTAAAATATATATATTTCTAGGACTTTAATTCTTCCTATTTTTATAACAATGTATGTCATATTTTACATTTATCATATGCTTTTATTAGATTTAAGTTTTAATGTCAACTCATATATTTATTCTGTTTATATAGGAAAATGTCTCACATATTATATATACTACATATATATATAGTATGTATATTTATATGTTACATGCAGGTAAATATATATGGGCTTTTGACAAGAGCAAGGCGACAACAATTGCAGAGGGGGAAATAAATCGTAGCAGCCCAGACACATTTGATATGCTGGATGTCTTCTCTTTACAATTATGGGCCGCAACAATATAGTAATTCACTTCCTGACTACTAATTGGATCGCACTCGAAAAATTCCATGCCAGTATGCATCCACTAGGGAGATGGATTCACGTGGGTACCACTACAATGTTCACGTCCAAACTATCCATGAGTTTCTTCATATACTTCATCGACTACCCATCTTTAGTTGGTCATCGGAGACGAGGATCTCATTCACGCCTACACTAGATAACCATCCGCCTCACCCCAACACCATTCGCCTCACCCACCTTCATCATCTCCGACCCATATCCACCTCGCACCATATCCACCTCGCATCATATCCACCTCGCCTCACTGTCACAATTTCACCGTACCACTTCATTCTCACCCGCCATCACCACCTCATAAACACTTCAATCCATCTCCATTCGCATTCACTTTCACCTCGACCATCGCCTTCACGCGACTCACCACCATCACCCGACATCTCACGAGGGACTCCTGCATCAAACCACCACATCATCATCGTCATAACTTCATTCATCGTCGACATTTCGTCATCATCCCACCGCCACTGTTGTTCTACATCTCCAGTTACACCCGACGTCCTCATTCATCCACGCACCACTATCGTTTTCACTCGACATTCGCCAACCATCATTACGCCTCGCCTCACCACAACGCCGGCCGCCCGCATCACCTCCCATCTTCGCCGACGCCAGACTCGCACCACATCCCACCTTCATCGTCTACAACCGCATCCCATCACAGCATCATCACCGCATCTATCCGTCATTCCTCCTCGCCATTCACCGTCGAACAGAGGAGCTCACCACCTATCATCTTCATCATCAACCGCCACCATCAACCAGCGCGATTCTCGCACGGGAACGATTTACGTTCACTCTTTTCTTCACCATCATCGCTGGCGCAAGGAAATCGACAGGACGAGAGGGCGTGAGGAGACGAGTCGAGAACTTCTGTAAATCGGCGAATGTGCGAGAAAGAACAGAGCGATAATTAACGGGGCGTGAAACCGATCTGGGCAAACCAATGGGTGAACCGATAATTCATGAACCGGTCCGGTTCAATCATAATGAGTTTATTTAACTAAATCCATTATGATTGTTATATGCTACTTGTTTATTATTGCATTTTTTTGGTTATTACATAACATTCGATATTGGTTTTAAACGTTTACCTTTATTGAATTTATATTTTTACTGGTTTTAATTAACGTATAGATTGTTACAATTAATGTGCTTCCCTGCAATAATTCTGATCGTTTAATTGCATTATCTTTCTAAATCTATTTTGACCCGATCCAGTGAAAAAGATAGGTTCGATAAATTCGTAAATTTGTGGAAAACTTGTTTTCATCGGACAAGTTAATAGTTCATTTGCATAAATATTATCTCTCAAACTTATTTGTTTACATGTGTTTTGCTAGTCTAAAATCAAGTCATAGCATGTTCTGGTAAACAAATTCGTTAGAGTTATTATTTTTGCCAATCTATAAACCAGAAGAAATAACATAATTAACCAAACTGCAATAACCGGAACCCGGAGTCCCGCTCAATCATGTCATCCATCATTTTAATTTATCTGTTATTTTATTTATCTGCATTTTATCAGTTTCATTTACAATTCAGTAAAGCCCTCCTTTTTGTGACACGCTTCGGAATTAGACATTTTCGCTTAAGTCCCACGGTTCGATTACCCGGTTGCTTCAATTTCACTATACTACTGTGACCGGGATTGTTTGCAGCCCGATAGATATTTTGACTCACTCTTTATTTACTATCTTTACCAGGTCAGAATTCAAGTCTGCAGCCATTGAAACGAGTTGCTCAGAAGCCGTTGCCCTCGGTCGAGAAGCCTCCCACTATGGAGATGAAACCTCTACCCTCTCATCTCAAATATGCTTATTTGACTGATCCGTGTGTTCTAGCTGTTATTATTTCTTCTTCCTTGACAGGTGCACAAGAGGAAAGTCTGGTGAGGGTGCTTCGAAACCATAAACGGCCTATCAGGTGGACTATAGCCGACATCAAAGGGGTCAGCCCTCATTTCTGCACCCACCGGATATTCATGGAAGATGACTACAAGCCGTTGGTCCAACCTCAGAGGAGATTAAATCCCAATATGAAGGAGGTTGTCAAGAAGGAGGTTCTTAAACTCTTAGATGCGAGGATTATCTATGCCATCTCCGACAGCAAATGGGTAAGCCCTGTGCAAGTGGTCCCAAAGAAAGGAGACGTTACCATCATCCCTAACGAAAAGGGTGAGCTGGTGTCTCAGAGGACTACCACTGGTTGGAGAGTCTGCATCGACTACCGGAAGCTGAACACCGCCACCAGAAAAGACCACTTCCCTCTCCCATTCATTGATCAAATGCTCTAGAGGTTGGTGGGGCAAGACTATTACTGCTTCTTGGATGGATATTTGGGCTATCTCCAAATCCCCATAGCTCTTGAGGATCAGGAGAAGACGACATTTACATGCCCGTATGGGACGTTTGCCTACACCCGGATGCCTTTCGGACTTTGCAACGCCCCGGCCACATTTCAAAGATGCATGATGGCCATCTTCTCCGACTTCCTAGAAAAAAGCATTGAGGTCTTTATGGACGACTTCTCCGTCTTCGGCACCTCCTTTGACACTTTCTTGGACAACCTCGAGGCTATCTTGATCCGGTGTAAGGAGACAAACCTTGTTCTCAATTGGGAAAAATGCCATTTTATAGTGAGAGAAGGAATTGTCTTAGGGCACAAGATCTCTTCAAAGGGTATTGAGGTAGACAAGGCAAAAATTGAAGTAATTGAAAAGCTACCTCCTCCAACATCAGTGAAAGACATTCGAAGCTTCTTGGGTCATGCCGGTTTCTACAGAAGGTTCATAAAAACTTCTCCAAAATCTCAAAACCCTCTGCAACCTCTTGGCCAAGGAGGATAAATTTGAATTCACCGAGGAGTGCCTTAATGCCTTCAAAACCCTCAAAAAGTGCCTCATATCTACACCTTTCGTGGTCTCCCCGATTGGAGTTTACCGTTTGAGATCATGTGCGACGCCAGCGACTATGCGGTGGGGGCGGTCCTTTATCAGAAGAAGGAAAAGATATTGAGGAGTATCTACTACGCTAGTAGAACTCTCAATGATGCCTAAAAGAATTACGCCACCACCGAAAAGGAGCTGTTAGCTGTGGTTTTCGCCCTCGACAAGTTCCAATCCTACCTCTTGGGCAGCAAGGTTGTGGTACACACAGACCACTCAGCACTGAAGTACTTATTCAACAAAGGTGATGCAAAGCCGAGACTTCTCCGATGGATTCTACTCCTGCAAGAATTCGAGATAGAGATCCGGGACAAACCGGGTGTGCAAAATGAAGTAGCTGATCATCTGTCGTGAATGGAGGCCCCTGATGATGGTGTTGCCATCAATAAATTTTTCCCGGACGAGAGCATCTTCATGATTGTAGAGACCGGAGACCCTGGTATGCAACTTTGCAAATTATTTGGCAAGGGGAGTGGTCCCACCGTAAATGACCTATCAAAGACAAAGAAAAAATTCTTCTCCGAGTCAAAAGGTATTTCTAGGAGGACCCTTTTCTTTTCAAGTTTGTGTTGATGAGGTGATCCGGAGATGTGTGCCCATGAGTGAAGCGCAAGAAATTTTGATTCACTGTCACTCGGGTGAAGCCGAAGGACACCACGGTCCGGCACGAACAGCGGCCAAGATTCTTCAAGCCGGGTTTTTATGGAAACCCTTCATAAGGACTGTCACTCGTTCGTTGCCTCCTGTGACCAATGTCAGAGGCTCGGGAACACCTCACGCAAGCATGAATGCCTCTCAACATAATGATAGAGGTCGAGCCATTTGATTTGTGGGGTATCGATTTCATGGGCCCATTCCCATCTTCTTGCTCCAACTTATTATTCTTGTGGCGGTCGACTATGTGACCAAGTGGGTTGAAGCAATTGTAACCCCGACTAATGACGCCAAAGTTGTGATCAAGTTTCTGAATTAAAATATTGTCACTCGGTTCGGGGTGGCCGAGAGCCATATTGAGTGATGGCGGGTCTCATTTTTGTAAGAAACAGTTTGAAGTGCTGATGAGTAAATATGAAGTGACACACAAGGTTGCCCTTCCTTATCACCCTCAATGCAATGGCCAAGCCGAGGTCACCAACAGAGAGCTCAAATGGATCCTCCAAAAGACAGTCAACTCTTTAAGGAAGATTGGTCAATGAAGCTCGATGATGCATTGTGGGCATATCAGACCGCCTACAAAACTCCAATCGGTATGTCCCCGTTCCGACTCGTCTATGGGAAGGCTTGCCACTTGCCGTTGAATTAGCGCATAAGTCGTATTGGGCGGTGAAGGCCCTCAACTATGATCTCAAGAGCGCCGGTAACAAGAGACAATTCCAATTGACCGAGTTAGAAGATATTCGGGAGGAAGCCTACGAAATAACCGCATCTACAAGGAAAAGGCCAAGAAATGGCATGATAAGATGATTGTGAAGCGGGAGTTTCACGAAGGTGACCAGGTTGTCCTCTACAACTCAAGGTTGAAGTTATTCCCCGGGAAGTTAAATTCTCATTGGGCTGGCCCTTTCACTGTCACAAGGGTCACTTCTTATGGAGCTTATGAGCTGAAGAATGTCAAGGGGAGACTTTCATGGTCAACAGTTCCCGGCTAAAGCATTATCATGGAGGAGACATTCAAAAAGTTGAAGCTCGGGCTCTTTACTTAAGAGACCCTCCAAGTTCCCTCTAACCCTCACTATGGTCTAGCCAAAGACCTTAAAAAGACGGGCGCTTTCCGGGAGGCAACCCAGACTATTGGCACTTTTACCTTGCATTATTTTCTCATTTAAGTTATGTTAGTTAGTTTCTTATTCTATGCTTTATTTATTATTTGTTCTGGTTGTTTTTGCATGTTGAATCTGTTTTTGATTGATGATAAGTGTTGTGGGCAAGAAAACACACATTTTTGGGAGATTCTGGTCTCGACCGACCTTAGGACCGAACTTGCAAAGGTCGGTCGAGTCCAAGATTTCCAACTCGCCAACATTCTGACTTGGACCGACCTTACGACCGGACTTGCAAGGTCGGTCGACTTGTAAATTTTTGGTACTAAAACATTCTGGAATGGACCGACCTTGCGACCGGACTTGCAAGGTCGATCGGATTGAAAATTTTCGAAACCCAAACATTCTGGAGTGGACCGACCTTGCGACCGGACTTGCCAGGTCAGTCGGGTTAAAATTTTTGAAAAAAATAAAGAAAATGACGCGTTTTGAAAACTCATCTTCCCCTTTCTTTCTTTCGTTTCCCACCCGACTCCATCCCCTCACCGTGCGATTTTTCCCGTGCCCCTCTCTCGCGCAGCCCAGCCACGCCCCAAGACCACCACCTCTCTCGCGCACCAACACCAGCTGCCCCGTTTGCCTGCGCCACCAGCACCTTCTGACGCCACCGTTCCGTGCCAGCAAACCCGCGCCACGCCGTCACCAGCCGCAGAGCATAGGTAGAGCAGGGGTGCATCCTCGTCTTCTGGTGCCTCACTTCCGGTTCCTCCACTTCCACTACTGCACCCCCCCTTCCTCTCCCTGCCTCCTCCATCACCGACCTGAGCTGTGACCCCAGATCAGCTTGAGGCATTCGAGAGGCAGATGGCTGAGCACCGGCGCCTCATGATGGAGCACCAGCGCCAGATGGACGCTCACATGCAGTACCTTCGCGAGCAGGCAGCGCGTGGTGGTGCCCCTCCCCAGTAGCCATCTTATGAGCTCCGG
>JAIOTZ010001110.1:0-39192 GCA_023374045.1 Limonium bicolor | reverse complement strand
CGTGTTTGAAAACTTACACAGGATAACAACGAGTTTGTATTCTTATCACTAAATATGACTCCTTCCACATACCTGTCAGTTTGTTCGTCAAAGTCTTGCCAACTGTCTACAGTACCCGGAAAATAACTTAACCACTTGAAGGGAAAAGAGTATTTGTTTTAATTGCAGTTCAATCTCGAATCAACAAAATCCTTAATTCTAAATTATCTTTGTGTTCTATGAGTGCGAACTCCACCTTGATGCAAATTTTATTCTTCATGTTACTGTGTTTGTGGTTAACTAATGTTAAAGAACTTTAGACATTTGGCAAGAGCATTGACGATAATAACTGATGTGAAAGTGAATGGAGTGGTATCAGGTGATGAAAATGGATTGAAGCTTTAACTCAGTGGTATTTCATGAAATTTCCCTTTATATATATAACCCTGTAGCCATGCTATGAACCTTACTGCCCTTTAAAGTTACTAAGGATTTTAAATTTGATTTAGTAGTCACCCAACTGCATTGATTTTACCTTTGCAGATGAGGGATCTATTTGTTTTAGATGTTGAGGTGAAGCACTTTATTCAATATTGTTGTCCATGGCTCCTATCATCTCTTATGTTGCATGATGATGCATCAAATCTTGATTGGATAGCTCAGGTAAGTTATGTTACAACCATTTTGAACTCCTTGTACTAGTTATCCTATTGAAGAGTAGTTTCTGTTATGAGGCTACTTTTAGGATAGCCGGGGTTATAATATAAGTAAACAGTCAGTCTCAAGTCTCGCTTTCTTTTACCTACTCCCTCCGTCCCACCTTGACCGTCCTATTTACTGTTTGGACATGTCGTTTGACTTCAATTTTTATCATATAAGATAAATTAATTTTGAAAATTTAAATTTTGCATATTATTCCTTATATGATAAACTATATAATACAAAATTTAGTTTTATAAATTATTTTACCTTATATGTTTAATATTGAGGTGGAAAAACGTGCCAAAAAGCAAACATGACACTTATGACGGGACGGAGGTAGTATCTTTCAGACTCCCCTTATTTCATGCTAAAATTAATACTTATTTTCTTGCTGATATTGAAACTTTTTAACTAATATAAATTGCTTACAGGTTACTGGTCAACCTACACCTGATTTACTACAGAACAATTTTGTCCCTGTTTTCTCGATTTGTATGACATTACACTGCAGCAAGAAGTCTGGCTGGGACATGGCATTGATGGTGCTGCAGAACTCTTTTATAAAAGTTGCCAAAATCACTGAGGATGACAGAGACAAACTCATAAAGAAGAACTTGGTATTGCTATGTCTCATTCTTTACTCTCGCACTACTTGAGGGCTTGAAACAACCACGAGTTGTTTGTGCATGGTTGAATTATAGTGCTGTTGCTTGCTAGCCTTTAAAGTGTCATGGCGGTTGGGCATGCTAAATTACTGTTTTCCTCTTTAAAATTTCCTTTTTAATAAGTTACTTGTTCCATTCTGTGGACTATTCTGGTTATGCAGAGCTGGACTTTTTTGGATGCGTAAGTTTCTACAGGAAGTTCTAACTTTACTTTAATGATCTTACCTTTTCTAATCTGTTATCTCTTTCCTTCTTCTTCCAGGTTTCTATTGTCAGCTTCATATTAGGACTTTCATCTAATTCTCCAGACAGTCCAGCTCCTTTCTTCTCGAGTGAGACAGTTCAATTTGCTATTCGCTCTGTTGTTGATGGATTTTTGGATGTGTGGGTGCCTTTTCCCTATACTCATGCATTTTTATGTACCCACCTTGTATTCATACTTGTTCTTAGCCTGTTTGTATGCTCTTTGCAGGGAAGATTGCCGGACAAACACAGTAGTGGTTGACAAGATTAATATATTTCGCCCAGACAGAGTGTTTACTGTGAGCTTAGAATTTCATTGTCAGATTAACTTCTTGCACATATAATAGTAGTCGTTCCTTCCTTCTTATGTATCTCACTTCTGTGCTTTTACACCATCCAGCTTATTGTAGAAATACACTATAAAGTCACTGCAGCAGTTAATCAGAGGCACAAATGTCATCGTTTGTCAGGGATTGAGGTTCTTCTAGATATTCTTGGTCATAGAGCTGCTGTTGCCAGTACGTCCTGGTGAGTTAAGTTCAGTCACTATGTACATGATTATTGATTGGTAAGCTAGACATTTTCTTTTGTGAGGGATACATAATCACTGGATCTTTTAAACTACTTTGCAGTTACCTTTTCAACTTGGCCTGTCAGTTCATCAGCTGCGATACCTTACTAGATCAATGCTGTCGTATGATCTCTACTTTGCTCGCAATCTATAAAAGCAATACGTCCCGGGACACTAGCAATGTTTTTGGTGAACAGCTCCAGGTTTTGCTACAACTCTTCTTATCGAGTGCCTTTTTAATATTCAATTTGATATGGCCCCTTTTCACTGTTGAATTATTGATTGCAGTTTTTGGTATCAAGGCTGGTTGTGTGCTGCATTCCTTCAGACGCAGTAGGTCATCATGTTATTAAGCCTTCATCACAAGTTCTCTCTTTGTTGCATCTTTTGACTGTGGATGCTGATCCATCCCTTCACGGCTATATCAGAGTATGTTTTATTGGATTCTGGTCTAAAGGGATTACAACTAAATTCTTGTTATGAGGTTGTGATGCATATGCTGTGGTTTTCTTTTCCTTTTCAGAACAAATATCTTTTGTTCTTGACATATTTATTTGATATATCCTCTTAACTTCTGCCAAAATCTCTCAAATGTGCCGATTGATTGTGTCCAGGAACTCGAACCGTTTCCTGAACTAGATATATTTGATAGAATACGAAAGTTTCATATGGAGTTATGCAATGATCAATCTCCCCGTGATCAGTTTTTGAAGGTATCATGTCGATTTCATTGATCTCTTTCACCCCTTAACATGACTTGTTGAGTTTCTATGCGCTTCATGTCTTGATGTAACATTAACTATGTTTCATAATGTTGTTCTTCAGTTCGTAAAGAGATCCTACAACCTTCCCCCAAGATTACTTCTTTGGAGGTACTTCTAAGTCTTTCTAGTTTTGTTATTTGGGTGAAAGTTGCTCCCTGTTCCCGATTGTGATTTCCCAGCACCAAACCTAACTGCTCACAGAAAAGTGCACATTTATGCCACACAGGCAGGTCATAACGTTGAATGTCCTACCGGACAAGAACACTACTGTGAAGAGATTGCACCTACCACCGATAGCCAAAAAAAACACACCTATCTCCTCTAAGATCCAACCTGCCCCTGTTAGCCAAGAGGTCACAGCTGTCCCTGTTGGTCACTCCTCTAAGGGACATCCACTGACAAAAGATAGCCAAAGTACAAAAATAACTTTGGCCCTATGAAGAGAAGTGACAACCCTAACACATTGAATACCGCATAAATGCTGCAGAGCCACTCAAGTGCAGTGCCATGTGGCAGAATGCACAGGCCAGTTTCTATTGGTCGGGAACAAGACCCTAAAATCCGGTGAGTTTAGAGGACCGGGTTTTAGGAGGGGCACACGCCTAGAAGCATTAAACGCTCCTCAACCACAGCGAGCAGTACAACCCACTATTAGATTATAAATGCCGATTGTTCGATTTATATTCACATTGAATCCTGTCCTCGTACGCATTAGTGATGAAATTAAGAGATCCAGGAATTAGCTTGAGGTTGACCCAAAAAACCCTCAAACACCAAGGAACAAAGATGAAAGATAATAGTGATGCTTAGAAAATATTTTCTGGAGTTAGGTTTTGAGAATGAAGTAAAAGAAATTATAAATGCAGAAAACAAATCAGAGACTTTGCAAAGTGAGGAATTCAGGGTACATTCTGATTCAAACATGGGTATGGTAAGGGCAGTTTGGGGACGATTAGGATTCAGTTGGGATCCTTATTTTTGAAGTATTTAGATCTTGTCTCTTTGTTCAAGCAGGTAGAAGAGACCAAAACGGTTATCTTCTCGCTATTCACAACCTAAGAACTCTAACACATGGATATTATGCGGAGGTATGCTCAGTGTTTCGGATCCTGTATAGAGATTATGGAACAGGGAATATTCTATAGGAACAGATAATATACTTATTTGAGTAGATAATAATAACATCAATTGACTTTTGATCATTGATTGCTATAAACAATTCTTTTAGAGAAGCCAAATAGGTCCCCTTTTATATACAAGTGAGCAGCAGTTGCCCCTTTGCCAAGCTACATCCTTCTTTTTGTGGTTATTTAAAGAAAGGAGGTGTGATTTTATGGTATCCTGAAGATTATTCTTCTCACTAGGCCACAATGTGGAAGGCGGGCATATCTTGAGTGGTAGGGCCTTCCTTTTGTTCTATCATTTTTTGTTGCTACTGATTATAGTTTGTTTGGATTGGTATTAATCAGGGTGAACATTCTTACTCTCTGTTTGGAAAAAAGTGTGTGTGTGTGTGTGTTTCGGGGGGGGGGGGGTGTTAAATGAGGTTAAATGGAGTTTCATGTCACCCAGGTTCGCTCCCTTTTTTATTAACCCGAGATAGGGGTAAAGGAGGTTAATGTCCAATAATAGGATGCAAAACTGTTCATTTTGCTTCACCTCATTAACCTCTCAAACTGGCCAAGCAGGATTTTAAACCGTCATTTCAGCTCACCTTGTTAACCTCACTTGTAGGTGATCTTCACTTGTTTAACCTCGTTAACGTTCCCCCTTTTTTTCCCCAGTTCGACCCCTATAGTTGCCTTTCAAGCTGTAAACAACAGTGGCCATCATCTAATGCTATAACAGTATTTCTGTGGGATTTTGTTTTGCCAGGATATCCTGGGTTTCATGACATCCTAGTCGATGAAGTGGTACAATAACTCTCATCTAATTTTCTTTTCAGTCTCCAAGCTCTGCACAGTAGATTGCTCGGGGAAATATTCTGTGCAGAAGATAAAAAGTATAGTGGTAACAATTCCAATCATCGGGACAATGAAGTTGTAGAAGCTGTCTGGTCGCTGGTTCACATGTGTGGCTCAAGTGATGCAGTTGATATCCAAGCATTAGTGGCCGATTTTATCTCAAGGGTATTGATTTTGAGCCGGATATTCATTATTTCTCTCCATCTCTTTTTATATGTCAACACTGTACGTATTTGCTCCATTGATCTAATTGCAGGTTGGAATTGGAGATCCACATTCGACCGTTTTCCATTTACCAGGGAATTTAAGGTCTATACATGTTTGTGGGTCTCAAACCAGTGGTGGCGTGGAACTCAGTATGAATGCATATTGTGGCGTCTCTGAAGAGCTTCTGATTTCGCTTATGAGAATCTTGAAGAAATACCTGATTGATGAATCAGTTCAAATAGTTGATTTCGCATCACAAGCTCTCCGTGTGCGTCCATTAAACCATTCAAGATGCTTTTCCAAGCTTCACAAATTTTTTCTGCAGTGTCACTTCCGAGAACTTAGGTTTCCTGTTGCCCATGCCTTTCTTGTTTTGACTTCATTTCAGGGAATTCTATCTACAGAAAGGGGTCAAAGAGCCTTGCTGTCATTTGAGTCTTATGAGAGATCGCTTCTTGAGGTCAGTGCTAGTGTATGCTTTAGCTGAACAATTATTTAATACCTGAGAACATCAACTGATGACTTTTTACCAGGTAATGTAGGGATCTCATGCATGATTTGAAGTTAATATCTCTCTTATATATGCTTATGCTTCTTTAATGGAACTGGTGATTACTCCAGCAAGGCAGTGAAACAGTTCACTAAGTGGAGTAAGTATGTACCTATTCTGAACCATGATATGGACTTCTAGGATATAAACTAAAGAATTCTGACTCCATCAAGCAGTGCTGTCAAACATGAGCGTAATCAGTGTGACTTGACTTCAGGACTGTGCTGACATGAATTGCTTCATTAGATTCAGTTTGGTTAGCAAGCTGCAAGTTGTCAGTCTGATCATGGAGCATGAGAAACTAAACACCCTTTACGTGTTCAGACAGGCTTTTGAAGAAATGAATTAGCGGTTACTTATTAAGATAACTTATATGTGACAAACTGTTGATATCCCTAGTTAGTCTTTGTGGCCTTAGATCCATCAGTATTGTCTGTCTGTACTTTCTGTATAGGTTTTGAATTTAGATCCTTGGGTTGCTTTCTCTAAGCAAAGTTTGTATACATGCCAACTCTATGAATAGGGTTGTATTCTTTCTATCTAAACATATCGGTAAGAAAAATCTCTCTCTAACAGTGGCGGGTCCAGTACTGAGTTAGGTGTGTCGAATTATAAGTATTAAATTTTTTAAAGTAAACAGTAGATTTTACTCCCTCCTATTCTTTATATTTGATGTTTAAGCCATATGCACAGTTATTAAGAAATTTAATATTTTCAACAGTGCTCTTAATGATTGCTCCTGGTTATTATGTGCAGTAAGTGTCATACGGAATAGATTTTTTGTCTTCCATCGAAATCGACCACCCGTATTCTTTCTTTATCATGGTGTGAGCTTTTTTTTTTTTAAATTTTTTTTTGAAACAATCATCTAATCAGATGGCAGGCTATTATGAGGGGAAAAAGCATTCTGTAAAGAATCTATCCCTACTCTACGTAAGGACATAATAGGAAAGAATGGGGGATAGAAAACCAGAACGACAAATATTTTGATTAAAGCACATGTAGTTGAAACTTCAAATAAAAGAATAGGAGGGAGTATATGATATTATATACTAAAGTACTCATCATACCGATTAACCCAAACAGTGACATTAAACGCTAGTAGTACAATCTCTACATTAAAATTTCACTGACATTATAAATATTACTCTAGATCTAAGTTACCAAAGCATAAATCATATTATTAAATAAATCAGAAGATCAAATTCAGGTTAACAAGTAGCTAGCATGTAACAACCCCAAAACCACCCTGGTTGAGAGACCGTTACATGCCGCACGCTTATTACCTAAGACACGTGAGACTACACTAGCGAATCCCCAAACAGAACCAAATGCTCATTTATTAACAATGATGTTACAAATTGTCTTACAAATTACAAGCGGAAGCCAAATACAAACGGAAACAAAATACAAAAGGGCCTCAAAGCCAACTGTTCAAATACAAAATACAACTCGAAACTAACTAAAAGTAGAAGGCTCTAGCCAAGAGCTAAACCTGCAAATCAGATGGAAATAGGGGTGAGCCAAACTATGGCTCAGCAGGTGATAAACTTCATCAGCTGAGCACGCTCAAAACAGATACTGAACATACAAATAAATACATATATACGGATGCTTAGCAAAACCAGAATCAGAGGTTAAAGCGGAAGACTTTCAAACAGACAGCGGTCTAAAACAGAGAGAGCTAAGTGATGTCAAATCAGAGGGAGCAACAGAAGACAAATCAGAAGGCAAAAGTTTTGCAAACCAGAGACTTCTCAGAAGACGGAAAACACACAACATACTGTCTCAAATCAGAAACAGACAAAACAGACGAAAAAAGATCACTTAATAAACCAGAGACTCTCAAGAGATAGAAAGCACACAACAGTCTGTCAGAAATAAGAAGCAGATAGAGAAGACAGAAATAGATCAATTCATAAACAGAGATGGGACACTAGTTTCGAGCACAAACACTCAGAAAGGGTCGGAGACCCATGGATCTAACAGATCCCTCGACAACGCATAAATGACCCGAAGGCTAAAGGACCCGTCGACCCCAGAACAGAAATGGGAATGACCCAACACTCAGATAAGATGTCTACATGGTATACCATGGGATAGCTTGACTCAGCCATCCATGGCTCAGAATGCACAGAAACTAGGTCCCCAAAACAGAAGGTTAACAAATCAGAACAGAAGGTGTTGTAGAGCACAAACACCAAAGCACGAGGCCTTAAACACATCAAAACAGAAGTCTTAACTGAAACATATGTCTTAAACCAAGACCAACGAAATATGGAAGATCAAACTGAAGCCAGAAGCTGAAACACACTTTTAAAGCAAATCAGAGCTCAAAGGCTTATCAAAGACTTTCAAATCAAAGTGCACATATACACGTGCCAAAACACATTAAAACAGATAGTACTCGAAGAGAGGAATGCAACGCCGCAAGCGGCACTCAAAACGGAGCTCAAACGAAGAAGTTACGCGAAATCAGAGGTGTGTCCGGACTTACAAGCCCGGACACGTTCCAAACCGCAAAACCAAACACGTCCAGACATCTGTTGTAAGTCCGGGCAAAGGCCGAGAAAAAGTTACGAGGGTGCCCGAACTTGTGTCCGGGCTTGCAAGTTTCTGACACAAGTCGAACTGTAACCCATAGACTTTCTCGCACCCCGTCCGGACTTACATGTGCGGACGGAAGTTCGGACAACTCATAAAACAGTGAAGAACAGAGGCGTCCGAAGCCATGTCCGGACGCTACAAAATTGCAGGAATCTAGTTCAAACATAGAACACATCGATGGCAGAAAAACTTCACAATTTGTACATAACTTATCATAGCAAATTAGCAAATTGAAAACACACTTCCATGGGGTTTTAACGCATCAAAACGCAAATCAGAAACCGATCAAACTCATCACAAATCAGACAGTCAGATAAACATATACGGAAACAATAACCGGAACTCCCCGTGGGTGAACATACACAACCAAATCCGTCTACCACCTACCTTACATCCGAAGCCAAGCTATCTCCGCGGACTCTATGAAACGCTCTATTCGAATCTCCACTCGCACGACAACACTCGAACTGAACAAATCCGGAATCGCAGACAAAAATCAGGAATGAAGGAGGGAGGAAGTTAACAAGAATAAAGCTGAAATTCATCCCTCAAACCTGGTGAACGATTGTTAGACAAGCGGAATCCACAAGCAACCTCCTACGATCAATTAAGGGGAGGAGATTGAAGAAGAAGAAGAGAAGCAAAGGGAGGGAAGTTGAGAAGAAGAGCAAAGCGAGAAGAGGGAACCGCTAAATGCACGTCAGAAGAGGAAAGAAGGAATTTAGAAATAGAAGGGAAGGAAATAAAATAGGAATTAAGAAGTCCCTTCATTGATAAATAACAAAAAGAAAAGAGAATGACATTTTTAATTTCCCCTTCAGCAAGGCTAGCATAATAATAATTAGAGGAATATCATAAGAACCTTAATATAAGATCGAAATCAACATGAGCTCCCCTTGCGAATTAGAAACAAAAGAAAAGAAAAAAAAATATGGGGCATAACATAGCAACTGTCAATTAATAAACTAAAGTAATTAGTCTTTTTGTATTTGATGTTTTATGAGGTATAGAAAGGTGGAAGTGCGTATAAATTTAAGTTTATTGAAATAAAAAATGTTAAGCGAGGAAAACAGATACAATTAAGATATATCAGGAAAACAACAAAACAAAGAATTTAGAGAAAAAGTAAAATAAATTTTCTATTCACAAACCAGAATCACATTTAATATTAATCAATACCAGGGTGTCCGAACCACTAACCCAACAAGATTACTTGTAATGTACAAACAAGCTATGATTTTATTCCGAGTGTCATTTGTGTCCACTGACACACCCTGTACAACAGTGGGTCCGCCACTGCTCTCAAACTACATACACCAATCCACTGCGATGTAGAATGAATCAAACATCAATCTTTAATCCCATGCTGAAAACCTCTAAGAGTCCAGTTTTTATTGTAGGTTCATTCGAAAGGGGTGAATGTACAGAGAGTTGAGCATTGTCTACGTGAGCTGGAAAGGAAGTTTTCTGGTAAATATTTATATTTGTCATCTGAAGAATATCCTAAGATCCTCTTTAGAATATTACTTTTAAAGTTGATACAATATGGTTTTATGGCAGCTGAAGGGAAATCATTGGATGATTCCACATTATGGAGTACAGTTGACAAAAACTTTGAGACTTGGATTTGCCCTCTCGTCTACTCACTTATTGGTTATTGTGATGATACAATTTTGCGGTGTGAATACAAGAAATTTTGAACAACATCTATCATTTTTTGAACTGTATTTTGAATATTTTATTTTCCCTGATATTTCATTGTTATTTTCTCATCTCAGGCTATGCCAGGATATTGTGCTGTTGAAAGCTGAATTCGCTGAAATTTTATTGCCCAATGTGATGGTCAACCTAGCAGGAAAAAAAGATTTGGATGTTAAACTGTGCAAACTGATCTCTCTGCAGGTTGTTTGTGATAACTCGTCTTGTTCTCTGTTCAGACATACTAAACTTCATGGACCTTGTATTTTCTTGGGCTTTGGTCAGCGTTAAGATATCTTCACGTGTTTGATAGACGTATGTGTAATGGTCACAACTACATCATAGATGTGGCTAGTGTGGATTACGTGAATGTTTTTCATATGGGTGCTGTCTTAGCTTTGATTTGAAATCATGAGTAAAAATGAACACGTGTTGGTACAGAAAGAATCAAATTAGCATCAACTGGGTAATTATATGAGTTTGTCTTTTCCATTTGGTGATTAAGGTAAATCTTGTTTGCTGACCATCGTAGGTACAAAAATTATATTTGTTGAGACTAATATGCTGATCAAGTCCACCCAAGCTACTCTGAATGCACTTAATGAAGTTAGACTCTATCATGTTATTGAGAGAAGTGGCTCTGTTGCTCTTCCAGGCAAGCAGGATAGCTCGAAGGTGAGTGCTGATTGCTTTCCTTAAATTGATGCATATAGATTAGAGATGTTTCCGCCGTACTATTCTTACCTATCACCGATGATTCCATCATTTTAATTAAATCAGCTAATACTAAATATTTGGCAGTTGATGTTACCATGCTCAAAGTATATGCTGGTTCATGCAGTTAACTAGGTTGTCCGCTGGCTATAACTCAAGATCGTCCAAGGTGAAAGATTCTGCTGCTACACTACATGCAGTAATCTCTCCTGGATGGGATAAGGTATGAACCAGATGGTTAATTGACTATAACATTCACCTGTTTATAAAAAAGACTAATGATGACTTTTTATTTCAGAACTGAATTCTTTTATGTAAAGAGAAAGGTGGGTGTCGAGTGAACATATTAACTTTAGATGCAGTGAAGATTAGTGTGGTTGAGCCTATTATTTAGTTATGGGCCCTCAGTCCATACGTAAAGTTAGTGACTGATTATTCTATCCTGCGTAGGCGTATTCTTTCTATAAATACTACACATGCTCTACAGTCTACACCCATGCAATAGTAATTATCACAATTCTCTCAAACTACAAATCTACAACTAGGGAAAAAGGACGAGCAAGCTCACTAGAGAATTATGAGCTACATACGCAGCAGATCTATCTTCAGCTAGTAACTATCTCGGGATTGCAATATATGTTCTCCTGTAAATGGCTTCACTAAAAAAGAATATATGCCTACTTGCTTTACTTCCCTAAATAATTGGTAGAATAGCAAATAGAACCCATTATGTTGTAGAGTGTTGACTCAAGGATTCATGGATTATACCCTCAGATTGGAAGAATGAAGTGCCAGTGCATTTTGAAGTACTCAGTCCCATTATCTGTATGCATCCTTTGATTTTGGGTGGAGAACTGTGTATCAATGAAGTTGCAGGAAATGGGAATTGTTGAACAGTCACCATTAATATTGATGCATTCTGCTGCCTAATCTGTTTGTATTCTATCTATTGGTATTTCCTTGTAATTAGTCACTTATTAGGCAGATTATTTAATTATGATGTTTCCTAGGTAGTGGGGTATTCCAACAGTCAGGAAACCCAACCATTTCTTTCCTTTATCTCCCCTCTAGATTATTCTAACCCCCTGTATAAATGTGTATCTATTCTCTCAATAATAGACATACAATTCCTCTCATTTCTCTTCATGGTATCAGAGCTAATACTCTACAAAACCTCTTTTTACTTCACCCGTCAGCCTCATTGCTGTCCAGTTCAGCAGCCTTCATTGCTGCTTCTTCTCATCTCTTCCAAATCAGTATTATCCTATCTTTAACGTCTTCATCGCTGTTTCCTTCAACCTTTCAGCCTTCATTGCTGATTGAGAGCCTTCATCGCTGTTTCTTCACCATTAACAGCCTTTATCGCTGTTTGTTTGTCAAGGACATGAAACAGTAGTCCACTCGTCCTCAAGCTAACCTTGCAGCTGAATCTTCAAAGGAAACTACAAAACAACAGCTGAGTTAAGTGCTGCGGATCTTGAGAAATTCAAGGCCTTTATGAAGACCCTTGAGAAACAGCCGCATGGTAACTCATCTAGCAACTATTCTCTCTTTCTCAGGTAATCACTCGGTCTCCTTGTGCTGCAATGCTTCAGATAAAACCCAATCTAGTAATTGGATACTAGATTAAGGAGCCCCGATCATATGACTTTTCCAAAATCCATTTTCATAGCTATGAATCCACCATAAAACAGATTATTACAGCCAATGGTTCCCATGCACCTGCTGCCGGACAAGGGACTGTTTACCTTTCAAAGAACTTGGAAAAAAATCAATTTTACATGCTCCTACCTTATCTGTTAACCTAATGTCCATTTCAAAGCTAACCAAGGATCTTAATTATTATGCTATTTTCTCTCCTTCTGAGTGCATTCTGCAGGACCTACACTCGGGGAGGAAGATTGGTCATGCTAAGGAAAGGAACGGGCTGTTTTTTCTAGAGGTGTTAGAGGAAAACCAAACACAAGCCTTATCCACCACTACCACAAACAAAGCCCTCTGGTTGTTACATCAAAGATTAGGCCACCCACCATTTGGCCTTCTTAAGCATAGTTGTTCCAAGGAAAAAATGTTGCTGATTTTATCTGTGAAGTGTGTATGAAAGCTAAACACACTAGGGTTTCCTTTCCTTTCTGCTCCTTTGGAAAACATTTCTGGTGCAAAATGGTACATTTCCTTCATTGATGATTGCACTAGAACCACATGGGTCTATCTTAAAACACAAATCTGAAGTGAGCAATATCATTCCCACCTTTTGCTCCATGATTCACAACCAATTCAATACAAAAATTCAAAAGTTTCGAACTGATAACGCCAAGGACTATTTCAACCACTCATTGACACTTTTTTTTCAAACTCATGGGATTATTCACGAGTCATCCTGTGTCTACACCCCACAACAAAATGGAGTAGCTGAAAGAAAAAAACCGTCACATCCTTGAAGTTGCCCGCGCTCTCTTATTCCAAGCCAATGCACCCAAACACTATTGGGGGGAAGCTGTTCTTACAGCCACTTTTCTAATTAATAGATTACCTTCTCGTGTCATCCACTACAAAAGTCCCTTGGCTTTTCTCAAAGAATTTCATCCTTATTTTCATCCATCTCCAGGATTTGAACCCAAAGTGTTTGGTTGCACTGCCTTTGTTCATATTCACAACACTCAAAGGGGGAAACTTGACCCTAGAGCTCTCAAATGCATCTTCCTTGGATATTCAGCAACTCAAAAGGGATACAAATGCTACCATCCCACCACCAAAAGAACCTATGTCACCACTGATGTGTCACTTTCGATGAGCCTGAACCCTTTTTTTGCAATCCTACTACTACAGGAGATGAGTCATCCTCTTCCACCTTTGAGTCACTTCAGCCTTTAAGATTGCCACTGTAACACCCATATGGGTAACTGTCCAATAACCTAGCTCTCAAACCATCAAGGCTTGAAAACTAGCCACTTTAGGCCCTCAACCCTCACTTTGGGCTTAAAAGTGGAAGGTCTGTTGTTGTAGTCAACCCATATGTTTACATATAAGGAACTCACAATACTACTCATATCCCGATGTGGGATGGGGGTATTACACTCCCCCACTCAAAGAACGCGACGTCCTCGTCGCAAGCCTAATATCCAAGTCCCATGGACCTCCTCGGTAGTGTCGGGTTGCCCATCCCGACACGGTCCCGAGTCCGCTCTGATACCATTTGTAACACCCCATTTGGGTAACTGTCCAACAACCTAGCTCTCAAACCATCCAGGCTTGAAAACTAGCCACTTTAGGCCCTCAATCCTCACTTGGACTTAAAAGTGGAAGACCTGTTGTTGTAGTCAACCCATATGTTTACATATAAGGAACTCACAATACTACTCATATCCCGAGTGGGGATGGGGGGTATTACAGCCACCACAAGAATATCCTCCAACACCAGACTCGACCAACAATCTCTACCACACCATTGCACAACACAGTTGAAAAACAGAAAAATCCAGCCCACCATTCCCATTTTTTCCTCTAACTTACAGTAGAAGGGCACCCGTTCCTGGCCAGACACATGGCCACGATTCCAACCTACAGGAAGGTCCCGAGGATGCAACACCAGACATGGCAGAGGATGTAGCAACAGATCTTTCATCTTGTTCGCCCTCCTTACCTCCACCTGATTCAGATCTTCACCTTCCTATTGCCCTTAGAAAGGTACCCGAGAGTGTACCAATAAGCCCTTATACCCATTAGCCAAATTCACCTCCATTCACAAACTTTCCCCTGCACACAAGCTTTTCCTCAACAAAATCCAAGAGATTCCTATATCCCAAAACCGTAACTGAAGCATTTCAACATAAGGAGTGGAGGGAAGCCATGAAAGAAGAGTTGAGTGCTCTAGAGAGGAACCCACTTGGGAAATTGTGGACAGACCTGCTGGAAAGAATGTAGTAGACTGCAAATGGGTCTTTACTTTAAAATATAAATCTGATGGCAGCCTAGAAAGGTATAAGGCTCGTCTTGTGGCTAAAGGTTTACACAAGCCTATGGATTGACTATGTGGAGACTTTTGCTCCGGTTGCCAAAATGAACACAGTTCGTATTCTTGTCTCTGCTGCTCATTTGATTGGAGTCTATCACAGTTTGATGTGAAGAATGCCTTTCTCCATGGAGACCTTGAAGAAGAAATCATATGAAGACTCCTCCAGGTTTTGCTCCACCTTCTACAAACAAAGTGTGCAAATTGAAGAAGGCTCTTTATGGCCTTAAACAATCCTCGGGCATGGTTTGGCAGATTTGCTAACGTGATGAAGAATGCAGGTTACAAGCAAAGTCAAGGTGACCATACCCTATTTATGAAGCATTCATCATCAGGGGGAGTAACTATACTTTTGATATATGTGGATGATATCATTGTTACAGGCAATGATATGGATGAGAGAGTGCAATTGAACAAAAGATTGGAATCAGAGTTTGAAATTAAAAGCTTGGGCAAGCTGAAATATTTCCTTGGAATTGAAGTGGCACGATCTTCCAAAGGCATATTCATCTCGCAGCAAAAATACATCATGACTTGTTGCTAGAAACAGGGAAGAGTGGTTGTAAACCAGCTCGCCACACCCATTGATCCTAACATAAGCTTGGAGCGGCCCTTGATGATCGGTTGTGGATAAAGAAACATATCAAAAATTGTGTGGAAAATTAATCTACCTGTCCCACCAAGGCCGGACATTGCTTATCCCGTCTCAGTAATCAGCCAGTTTATGCATGATCCTAGAGAATCTCATCTCGCAGCTGCTTACAGAATCCTTCACTATCTTAAGGGTAGTCCAGGAAAAGGAATTTTATTCAAAAGGGACAATGAACTAACTTTAGAAGCATTCACAGATGCTGACTACGCAGGATCAGTGGTAGATAGAAGATCTACCTCAGGATACTGTATATTTTTGGCAGGAAATCCAGTAATATGGCGAAGTAAAAAGCAGAGTGTTGTTGCTAGATCATCAGCTGAATCTTGAGTTTCGCTCTTTGCACAGGGTTTATGTGAACTACTATGGTGCCAGATTATTCTAAATGATCTAAAAATAAAGTGGAAGGGAGCTATGAAGCTGAAGTGCGTCAACAATCAGCCATCAAGATAGCTAGAAACCCTGTCCAGCATGAAAAGACCAAGCATATTGAGATAGATCGGCATTTCATCAGAGAAAAACTTGATCAAGGAATTGTTGATTTGAGTTATATCTCTTCAGAGAAAACAGATTGCAGATGTGCTAACAAAAGGTTTTCACAGCTCTCGATTTCAGCAATTGATTTCCAAGCTTGGAATGGATGACATACACCATTCAGCTTGAGGGGGAGTGTTGAACAATCACCATTAATATTGATGCATTCTGCTGCCTAATCTGTTTGTATTCTATATATTGGTATTTCCTTGTAATTAGTCACTTATTAGGCAGATTATTTAATTATGATGTTTCCTAGGTAGTGGGTATTCCAACAGTCAGGAAAACCCAACCATTTCTTTCCTTTATCTCCCCTAGATTATCTAAACCCCTTGTAAAAATATGTATTATTCTCTCAATAATAGACACACAATTCCTCTCATTTCTCTTCAGGAATAACAGAATTACTTTATTTTTGTGTTTCAATAAAAATGCCAAGTAAAACCTAGTACAGTCATCGACAATGATAGAAAACCAGTGAGGAACCGAGATATTAGGAATGAGAGAAGGTCCCTAAACCTCATTATGGGTAAAGCAAAAGGTCGGGTAATTCTTGTATCACTTAAAAGGCAAAGAGCTACGAGTGGTCGTGGATTGTTCACCCACCACGTTAGAAAATGGAAACATCCGCTAAGGAATAAAAAAATCTAGAGAAAACACAGTTTTCCAAGCTGAAAAGGAAGGGCAACAAAACGTCAGTGGTAGAGTCATATGGTGGTGGTCTTATCAGCAGAAACTAGAGCATTTGGCGCAACAAGGATGTCCAGGTAATACAGTCCATTAAGCTGGCTACCAGTTTTAGTTGTCCTCTCTGGTGTTGTGTTCCTGTAAAACACACCTGAAAGGGAACATACAAAGCAATTTAAGAGCACAAGCGAGTTTGAATTAGAGCAAGTTTCATTGCAAACCTAGAAGATGTAGGATGTTCCTAAGGCTCAACTTGTTAAAGATAATAGCAGTGCCTAGATTAGTAATACTAAGGCACCATTGTGGGTTGTTTGGTTATTTGATGTTAATTCCTAGAATAAGATTATGGAATGAAATTCAAAAAATAGATTATGATCTCATTTGGTTGTTATGATGAGATACTTGGAATTTGATGTTATTTTGTTTGGATGACAGAATAATGATAGGAATACTTTAGAATAAAATATACATTTACAAATCTATCATTGAAAAGTAACGCATTATTATTATTTGTTGTTTATGATAAACTTTAAATTTTAATTATATATTAACTTGAGTAGAATGTAAAAAAATATTGCTACAGATATGTAAAGTTTACCTTTTCATAATTATAAGAACCCAAAAAATAAGTCAATAAATTATCTTTAGAAAATTTGTACTATTTAAATCTTCTGGATAATGTTAAATTGATACTATGAATATAAACGTGTAATTATTGAGTATACAGAACATAAAAGAAACATTATACTAACATGTAATATGAATGCGATTAATATAATTTGAAAATCATACTACTTATTCAGATGCGGATAAATAATACTCCCTCCTATTCTAAATATAAGTCGTTTTAGGCTTTAGCATTATGTTCAAATTATAAGTCGTTTTAGACTTTTTGTATCTATATTTCTTTTTTTACCCTTTCTACTTTTTTAATTATTATTGTTATTGCACTCTACTTTTTATCTTACCAATAAAGTATACTTTTTTATTCTTCCAATACAAAAAGTGAGGGTATACTAGTCTTTTAAAGCTCTTTCTTAAATATTGTGAAAAAGTTTAAAACGACTTATAATTAAAATAGGAGGGAATATTTAAACTATTACTAATTATTTAAATTTAATAAAACATTCTACAAGGAAAAAAGCAACTAATAAAATTACAGTGTAAATTTTATTTATATGAAAGTTATTATAGTACAAAATATCTGTAGTATAAATCAGAATGATTAATTATAAGTATTGCAATTGTTAAGTAATGATTAATTATAAAATTATTTCTACAAACTATTAGGTTTTAACTATATATCAAAGTTATTATAGATTTTATACGTGCTTAATAATTAAAGAACAATTTTATATGCTAATATACTTTATTTTTCATTTCTGGGCATATCCAGTATTAAACTTAAATTTACATTTTTGAATTTCATTAAGTAATATTTAATTTAATAGAATATTTTTTTAACTTAAGACGTATGTTTAAAATAAAATAACATAATTATTTTATCAACACTTGAATAATATTAACATTGAACTAGTAAGTGATAGCTACACATATATATATATATTTACTTATAGTCAATTTTTTATTATTAGTAAGATTTTTTAATTTCAATGGTATTATTTATTTCATTTAAAATTAAAATAGTCTTATTTTGAGTATTAATATATTTGATAATTTTTTATATAAATACTAATATTGTAATACATAATATTTTATTTTAATACATATATGTATATAACATCTAATATATGTGCCCATAGTAAAATGGTTTATTTCTTTTTTTCTAAATGTATAAAAATAATATATATAAATTGATATGTATATATTATATATTAATTGTAACTAAAATATCAATAAAGAATAATAAATAAAGACTATAATTGAATATCTACATACTCATCTGTTAATTAATATCTGTTATTTTAGAAAGTGATTCTTGTTAAAAAATATATCATTCTAGCTTTTTGACACTTTTTTGTCACTTTAAACCCTACTATTCTACACAAAAATAATTATTATCTAAATGGAAAAGTAAAAAGTATGGGTACATATGTCATTTTTCTACTTTCCTTAATAAGAGTTCATTTTTCTAATTTTTTTTTTATAAATGTGCAAGTTTCTAAAATGACAGATATTGTTGTACGGAGGGAGTATATTTTAACTTTATCGAGTATTTAATAATTTGGTCACTCGTTTGAGATAGCAATTCCCAGTGTTTCAGCAAGGAATACTATTCCCAGTGGGCTACCAGCAAATTGGAATAAGCTAAATTCATGGAATTGGTTTTCTCTGTACCAAACATGGGAATAGCTACAATTATTTCTTGGTACCAAACGACCCTGGAAGTGGTAATATGCAGTTTGGTTAGACGATGACGACAGTTGGTAAGAGAGGAAGAAGTATAAGCATGTAATGTAGCACCTGAGTCAAGGATTCGATCTTGGGAAAGGTTATGTTCTAAAGCACTAAGGCGGAAGGATCGGGGAGAGTCACCTGGCAGCGCAATATAGTGGTGGGTTGGAGCTGGAGTTGGTATGACGAGATTTCAGCATAGTTCAAATCTGCTTTAGCTCCTCTTGAAAGATAGAATTATGTTCCTGCTTTGTTGTTATAAATTTGAGTAACTGATCATACGTGAGAGCAACATCTTTTGCTGTAGAGTAGGACTTTTTAATGAACTCCTAGATTTCCTTTGCTGTCTTAAGGAACATGCATGTGATATAATGTCTGGATCCATTGAATCCCCGAGACAACCCTTGCAGCAGCATTTTTGGCAAAAGCCGCAACATCAGTTGGTGGCCGTCATAATAGCTGAGATTAAGGTCTGACAGCAACAATAACACTGTGAATTTCTGGAGGACTAGTTGGAAAAGGTGCAGACTCCCTTTGAGATAAAAGATTAGGATGGAGACACCCATTGAGATGGGAAATTTAGGACGGAGACGCCCTTATGCTAGTGTTAGGGGTAGATGACGGTTGGAATTAAAGAGTGGCGCAGCTGAGAGCAAAGCGCTCTGGTACCATGAAGTTTGTTGGGGTTGTATTTTTAAATAAGGTGCTTCTTCAAGATATGTACAGCCCTATATATATATGTAGAACTATCAAGGAAATGTGAGATTTTTTGTGAGTGACTGCCTAGGAATTGTACAACATCTGAACACAAATAAATATTAGCTGAACAGTTAACAACTATTAGTTATAGAGAGAATAGAAGACTATTTCCCAGATTAATTAAGCCTGTTCGCTATAGGTGCACAAACATTTTAGAAAAAAACGGCAACGGAGGTTGCTAAATTGTAAGAAACCGAACAACGATGGTGGCTCAACGTCTGAGGTAATTAGGGTTTAGGCTCTGGTGGTTGGGATACTATGTAAAGAAAACTGAGAGAAACTCTTTTATCTTATTAGGATAGAAAACAGTTACATATATACTAAGAGAGGGTTCTAGGCAGATGGGAACTTGAGAAACTATATTTACCGTTAGGTGTAGTCTGCCTAGGAAATTGATATTGCTATCTAATATATATTCACCTGATCACTTTACTAAACATAGATAAATAAATTACCAGCTCCCTAGTCTATACAGATTGTGACCATTCAATAGTCCCCTCATCTAGTTATCTGACCTGTTCTCCGTCTTTCAAGGTTTATTGGCTCTCTATTGATTATCTGGCTGTAGCAAAGGCAGCAATTGTAAGCATCCATGTCACCTTTCCATTTAAACTCTCAAATCCTGCTGTTGTGAACTTGGACATCTGAGAATATGATGTCTATGCTTTTTTTATTTAACAGACTTGTGGATCGTACTTCACCTCGGTGATGTATGTGGAGCACTGGTGTGAGGAAAATTTCAAGAATCTGACACTGGGGGACCCTGATTTTTCTCATCGTGAAGTGGTATGTTCCAAAGCTTGCTTCTTTTGTATCGGTTTTGATGGATCTCTGTCATGATTTCCACTAAGGAGCTAGACGATAGATAATCCACCTTACTTTGATACCAAAACTATTGTTGGATACCCTTCTTCTTCTCTCTCTTTTTATTTCTTAAGAATTGTAGTATCAGGACGTACAGGCAGGTGCTTCCTAATATTTGTTCTGCATCTATATTTCTGACTTGCATATGTGAAGCTCACATGCTTTTTCTTTATATCCTTCACCTCTCTTTTGCAGTTGCCTCATCATGTTGATATATTACTTGCTGCTATTACAAGAATCAATGAACCAGATAGTCTATACGGTATCATCCAGTCTCATAAGGTTGGCCCCTAATTCGGATTTAAATCGTGCTGTATTGAGGTTGTGTCACGTATTCTGGGCAATGAAACACGTTTGGGAGGAATGGGAATGAGGATACAGAGTGCCTCTATTCCTGCATTGTTAATGCATTTTGGGTCAGGGATTGGTAAATAGGGCCTGAGAGATGAGATTAGCTGAAGAAATTTTGAAAGAAAGTAACTACTTTTTTAGTTCCTATGTCTACTTTTTCATTTGGTTTATACCGTTCCCTTCCTTTAAATTTAAAACTGCCCCTAGGAGCTGTTGCCTGCATTGAATGGATTTATTAAAGCACATAATATATTGAACAGAAAGTGGAATTTCAGTCTGGCGCAATAACAGTTATGGTTAAAGTAAACTCTAGTTTTATCCGCTTGCATAGGTCCTTCATTAACCTTCCATAAGAACATGTGCTTGTGTGACGTTTGTAAAGCTACAAACAGAGGATTTCCTTTAACTTGTCACCATAGCAATAAAATGGATGAAATTTTGAGTAAGAACTGATAGATATTTCTATCAAGATCTGATTTGCATCTGTTATCTCCTTTTTCTTTGTGGTACGCGTGCTGTGCTAAAAGATCAATTCTCAAACTGTCACCTTTGAACATGAGAATAATTGGAGTAAGGCTCTTCAATATTATGACCTACAAGTTAGGTCCGCGGCACTGGATGATAGCTTCAAATATCAGTCTTACAAGCAACCTCGATCCACGAGTTGCATGTCCTCTTTCATATCTTCAAATGAAATTGAACCAAGGAAGCCTTACAAAGGTCTCATCAGATCCTTGCAACAAACTGGCTGTGCTCACATTCTTGACCTTTATAGCCAAGGACTGGTTTCTCAAAACATTGAGTTTCAGCAGGATCAGGAGTTTGTTGAACTGCAGGTAGGCGTCTTATATTATGATGTTATTGCAGTATAATCTTGTTGATGCTTCTTTCCTAATTTGTAATCATGATAGTCTCTATCCAGTTAGTATAATTTTCCATACCTAGTTTCTTCCTGGTGCTGAAGCTGTTCTTGTATCTTTCAGTATGAAGCTGCTTGGCGTGCTGGGAACTGGGATTATTCGTTGCTTTATTTGGGAGCTAGGGATCAAGTCAATATGCTAGAAGTGATCGTTTCCATGAAAGTCTGCATAGGTAACCTCTTTGGTACACTATGTATGTAAGGGTATGAACAAACGTCCAGGAGTCATGTTGCACTGAAAACTGGATTGTTTGTCATATTTAAGTTGATAAAGTTTCCATTGCGGAAACGTGTGGCTCAATAAAAAAATGTGAAAAATAAGTGCTTTGGCCAATGTTCAAAATAGAGCTGAAGTTACGTACAGAAATGTGAAAACCTCCAAGAGATGTTGCATTCTGTCTCAGACAAACATGAATTATTATTTACATTATGTACAGAAATTAATGGCTGCGTCAGTGTCCAGTTCTTCTGGACACCTATAGGTGTTGCTTGATGGAAAACAAAACATCACTCAAACATCCTTACCAAATTAATCTGATTTTCGTTATCAGTTGCTTGAGGGCTCTACAAGAAGGAGATCCTGTGCAATTTCAGGTTCAGTTACGTGGTCTGAAGCAGGTATTAACTCGTTCCACTCTCATTTGAAAACGAGAAGCTTTACTATTGCTTTGCTTCTGTATCTTACCCGTTTTTGTCAGGGGCTTGTGCTCTCGGTTAATCATGCAAGTGAGGAGAGAACGGAATATATCTATGCTGCAATTATCAAACTCCAGGTAACCAATATCTGATTCATATTAATTTAGCACTTATTTTCAATTTCTGTGAGGGTGTGTGCTTAATAGTTACTGCTAATATTTCTTGTTTGTGAATACTGAGACTTTTATTCATTGTATTGTTGATAGCCTGTGAGTTATGACGTTTAACATATCATTGCTCGACTTCTTGAGGACCAGTTCGTATTTTGAAGAGCTTCTGATGTTAATTTTTATTATTAGATTCTTTTTCAAAAAGTAATAACCATTGTGAACTTGTGCAGATTCTTGATCACCTAACCGTGGCTTGGGACTTAAGATGGAAGTCACATGAAAATTCAAAGTCAAATACTATTATGAAACCCATATTTTCTAAGCCCAATATCCCTACGCTAAAGCAGGTACCGATCTTGAAAATGTGTGCTTAATTTGAAAGATGACATGGTGATCTGGTTGTCATCACTCAATCCAACTCATAACTTGTTTGCCATTTGAATTACTGCTGTCAAATTGCACTTTGGTAGAATGCTGCTCCGAATGATCAAGCTTATCTACTGACATTGGATCATCTTCTGATTTAGTTGTCAGTGCTGGATGCTCAATGGAGATATGTATTAAAACAGACACAGATGAATATGAATTTGTTGGAACCATTTGTTGCGTTTCGGAGAGTGTTGCTTCAAGTCTTGGACTGTAAAGACTCTATACTCTGGCATCTTTTGAAATCTTCTGCTATACTTCGAAAGGTTGGACTAATGCGACTGTTTAATATGGAGTCCTATACCGTAAATTTCTCTTTTTGGGTGGTTTAATGTCATTGTCTTTGCAGGGTTCTAGGTTTCCTCAAGCAACTTCAGCTTTACATGATCTGAAATTCATGTCATATGATTCACAAGACCAACTCTCTTCACTATACTGGCTTGGAAGGGTAGATTTCTCTTTTACTATTTCTCCACAGCTAGTAAGGTGTAAATGCAAATGTTTACCTCACTAGTTTTTACAGCTGTTTTTATTTACTTTTTATAGCTGTTGTTGCATGATGAGTAACAGCCCTAATCTTCCTTACTCTAAACTGGCGTATTCTTTGAAGAGACCTTACAATCCACAAAAGTGGCCAAAGTTTTCTCTATTCTCCGAATACCACAAACAGTAGCCTAAGTCATCCTTATGTCTTACTAACTATTAGGACGGTTAATTACAAGAGGGCCCCTAACAAAAGCTTCTATTAACCAATGTCCTAATATCACTCCCCCTCTAAACCAACTCCTTGTTTGCAATGTGGTAAGGAACTGCTCCTTAGATTCTCCGTTAATTTTCCAGCAGCTTCAATCCATTAGGAAGTATAGCAGGGGATTGAACAGCAGCTGAGGAGTTTGAAAGGACCTTTATAACTGCATCATAACCTTGAAGGGACCAAAATGATGCCACAAGCACTCCTTGGCTAGGGATCTGCATACGGATGAACACTATAATACATTATGTCTTCCTTTAGGAATTGATCATTTTGCTTGCTGATCTTCTCCAAACTTTGTTTTCTGCTGAGTTTTGGTAGACTGATTTCGCAAAACCTCATCCTCCCCTTCCTGTATCTTGGTCCTCCCTGATTTTTAAGCCCGACTTCAACCCAATATGTCCCATGTAACATGCAGAATTCTCCTCCAAATCTTTTCATTTGCCATTCCACCAATACTTCACTGATAGTTGACTCATTTAGTGTTTGTTTTGGCAAGTACAGCTAGATATTCAAGCCCTCAACATTAAGCTTTGTAATCATATGTTACAATAAATCTTGCTGTCAGATTGTTATGAAGACCTAAGATCTCTATCAGTCAGCTTTGGATGAAGTAGTAGACTGCCCTAATGATCAATTCCATCGCCTTTTCGGGGGAATGCCTAGTAGAGTGAACTTTGCTAACTTGGCTTGAAATATCTCCATATTTGATTGTTCAATCACCTGTGCAAATTCAAACATTTCTATGCCTCATAAGATCTCATCAGAACAGGGGCGTCTCTAATATTTTAAGGGTCCTATGCTGAATGTTTAAAGGAGGCCCATAAAAATAAAATTTTAAATTAAAGTACGGGATACAAATGAACTCTAATCACATCTAATAAGGTATACATATTATCAAACAATCACTTAAAAATAGCAATTCTTGTAGCATTTTGTGCAGCAAAATCATTAATATGGTTTTTATGTTTATTATTCAAAAGGTCATTCTTAACTGCTATATCTCATATCACTGAAAAAAGTAATTGTTAATAAAAATGCAATCATATAGGTGGTAAGCTAGGTGAAAAACAGAGAAAAAAACAATAGATTTGGTATCTTTGGTGAAATACAAGTTACTTAAAAAAATTATTAATTAGTAGATATAATTAACCGACCGGATCAAATTACATTTACCACGTAAATTATTAACTTATTTTTAATAAAAAATATTGTTAAAATTTAATTTAATGTGGTTATTTAATTTACAAATTTTATATCTTTTAAAAATAGTCATACAAATTAAAAAAAAAACCAAAAATATGGGGCCCCTAAATTTTGGGGGCCTGTTCCATTGAATAGGGTGGAACACCCTCAGAGCCGCCCATGCATCAGAATGCAGTAGTCATAGACTGATAGTAGTACATTGATGAATTGGCCTCTATTACTCTCTCCACTTGAAGTGGTAGTGAAATTTCCTCCTTAGAAGATTGATCACAAAGCTACAAAAGAATCAGGGTTTGGGTTTGGGATTACTCTCATCCGATGGACCCTTCCCTCGAACAGCGTCACTACGTGAGGTTCTCTCGAGGAGACTCTAGACGTGCGAAGATCACTCCAAAGCAGGTTTCGACCAGTCTTACTCTTATTACCCCATTTACTCCAAGTCCACATGACCCATTCATCATTTGCTGTAAATAGTGATTTTCAGATGAATGTACCTGGGCCCTAGTTTTATTGTTTTTGAAAAATCTCCCTTAAAACTGGATCATGAATGTCAATGAAATAGATGGATTGAATTCGAACCGCCTCTAGAATCCATCCTTAGTTGTTAGTTGCTTCTATGCACTTGAAGAACCTTGAGATCGTCAAAGTGTGATATCATCGATTCGACCACCTTTGACAACCTTGATTTTTGAGATCAAGGAATAAAATTGGTTTATGGACTGTGCTTATTGCTTGCCCCCATTCCCAGTCAACATAGCTCTAGAGTGGTCAATGAAGCCCCGAGCGTGTAAAAGCCATTCTAATCTAGTCACTATCGATTGTTCTTGTTTGGCTCATTCTGCTTGGTCTCCTAATTCCCTGCTGTTCCTCCCTGGCAGCAATCGGTGG
The DNA here is from genome assembly GCA_023374045.1 of Limonium bicolor. NCBI lineage: Eukaryota > Viridiplantae > Streptophyta > Magnoliopsida > Caryophyllales > Plumbaginaceae > Limonium > Limonium bicolor. The sequence goes on along the minus strand of JAIOTZ010001110.1, from coordinate 13,321 downwards.
CTCTAGCTTCTTTACCTTGATCTCCCATTGATCTGAGTTTCCTAACCTTTCGAGGAAAAGTCTTTGGAATCTGTCCAAGAAAGCAAACAGAAATGGATTCAAATCCATTTGAACCAGCAAAAGGCCTCTCCCTCCTTGCATTTGGAGGCCACTTGGAATTTTTTGCCATCGTTGACGCTGCTGAAGGTGAAGACTTGTTCAGCCTTACAAAGCCAGCCTGGCAGGACCTCTTTATTGAGGGTTTGAGGATGTTGCTCTGGTAATCCATCTCCCATCTGAGTCACGACCATCCACAGTGTTGCCCAGGTGTCAACGCTCTGATACCAAATGAGGAGTTGAAGTCCTAATCTTCCTGACTCTAAAGTCTAATCCACCAAAGGTGGTTTAATCTCTTATGAGACCTAGCAATCCATAAAAGTGGCCAAATGTTTTTTTTTTTCTGGATACTCCAAACAGCAACAAACTCAAATTTTGTAGTTCGGTTTATGGATAGTGGACCATTAGAGTGATGGGCTGATTATTAGAGTGATGGGCTGGTTATTATCAATCAGGCCCACATATGCTTTACAGTAGTCCGGTCCGCTACCTTACTATATCTGTATAAATACCCTCGTATTGTAATTTGTCGTGAATACAAGGAAGTACATACACTTTTACAGTATGATCTAGACTGTTCCATTAACCTAGAAACTACGAACACAACTATGGTATCGGAGCGTTGAATACGATCTTTTTTTTCTCTGCTACGATTTCATCCTCATGGCTACCGGAGAGCCTGAAATTCCCGCCTCGGATGAAAGCATTGAGGACCCGAACTCTGGAGAAAATATCTCCGGTAAGCAATCTTCTCAGATCTCGAGTATTTCGACTCCTGCATCACAAATACAGATTTCTTCTCAGTCAATAGTCTCTGCGGCCACAAATCTCATAAAATTGAAAACAGATAATTTTCGCATATGGCAAGGAATAATCACTACGTTCCTAAGGGGTAATGATCTGTATAAGTTTGTAGATGGATCTTATCCTTGTCCCTTACCAATCATCAATAACAATGTCAATGCCGATTATCTCAAGTGGATCCAGATGGATCAGTTAGTATTGACGGTGATTTTTGCCTCTGTTAGTGAAAGTATTATTGGTCAGATTGTTAGTATGAAAAGTTCTCTTCAAGCTTGGACATATTTGCATCAGACTTTCGCGTCTCAAACAAATGCTCGAGTAGGTCATATGCTTTGTCAACTGAGCTCTATCTCCAAGCTTCCCAGTGAAACTATTACCTCTTACTATAATCGAGCTCAAGCCTTGGTGGATTCTCTGTCTCTCACTGGCCACATTGTCTCAAATACAGAGTTTCAGAGTTACATTCTTAATGGCCTACCTTCAGATTACAGTGCTCTCGTGTCTAACATCCTGACTAGGACAGATCCTTGTCCTCCATCCCAATTGTATCACTTCCTTCTGGCTCAAGAAGGATGGCTTCAGAAACAACAGGCTCAAACTACCGCTATGGTCTCTGTGAATGCTACCAACTATACACCTACTGAAGGACGGGGTAAATCCTATTATCAAAATAGGGGACGCAGCAACAGAGGTAGAGGTAGAGGTTTTTCCTCCACCTCTTCTAACTCTCAAACAAAACCCTCCACCTCCACAAACTTCACTGGCAAAGTGGACACTAGGCCACAGTGCCAAATATGCCAAAAAGAGGGCATGAAGCTGATGCATGCTATCACAGATACAATTACTCTTACCAACCCCGCCCTCCATCCTCTGTTACAGCAAATGCTACTGGCACAACCCCAGCCCTAGAATGGATGCCTGATACAGGTGCCTCACATCACTTTGTGGGAGATTTTTCTAAGCTGAATGCTAGTGCTTCAGACTACAATGGGACAGATACTGTTTCTTTGGGAGATGGCTCTAACCTTGCTATTCAGCATCAGGGTAATGGCACTTTACTCACTGCTGATAAATTGTTCTCTCTTACCAATATTATGCACGTCCCACAGCTAACTAAGCAATTAGTTTCAGTTAGCAAATTCTGCCAAGATAATGGCACCTTTTTTGAGTTTCATCCAACTTATTTTCTATTGAAGGATTCTCACACCAAGGCTGTTCTTCTCAAAGGGAATGCTAAAGATGGGGTGTACACCTTCCCCGCTCCTGATGCTTCTACTGCTCAGCTGAGCTACACCACCAAGGCACCTTCCACAGTTTGGCATGCTAGACTTGGCCATCCTAGTGCTACTATGACTAAGCAGATTATACACAATTTTCAGTTGCCAGTTTCTACTTTTGATAATAATGAGTTGTGTACCGCCTGTTGTCAAGGCAAGATGCATGCCCTTCCCCACTATACATCGGATTCTGTTTCTAATACATGTTTTGAGCTGATGTTTGTTGATCTATGGGGCCCTGCATACTGTACCTCTGCAGATGGTTTTTCATACTTTATGTTGATTGTGGATGATTTCAGTCGATATATGTGGCTTTATCCTCTAAAGAAAAAATCTGATGTTGCTATTATCCTGCCTATTTTTTGCACTATGGTCAAATCTCAGTACCATGCATCTATTAAACAATTTCAAACAGACAACGGGGGTGAGTTCAGAGCAATGGAACTGTACTTTCAAGCTCAAGGCATAGCTCACAGATATACTTGCCCACATTCTCACCAACAAAATGGGAGTGTGGAAAGTAAAATTCGCTATGTTGTGGATCGGGGTCTTTGTCTTCTCTCTCAGGCTGGTTTGCCTCTGATCTACTGGTCCTATGCCTTTAAGACCTCAGTCTATCTAATGAACAGAACTCCAACAAAAGCCCTTGGCTACTCCACCCCCTATTACAAACTTCACCAAAAGGACCCCACTCTTTCTCACCTAAAAATTTTTGGATGCAGTTGCTGGCCTAATCTCAGACCATACAATGCCCACAAACTCTCTTTTCGCTCCTCTGAATGTATTTTTCTCGGTTACTCAGACAATTCCACTGGGTATCTCTGCCTAGATCCCCTTACACACAGAATTTACATCTCACGAGATGTTATGTTCCAAGAAACAGTTTTCCCTTTTGCTTCTCTCTCCACAAAAGCTGCTACTGATGACACCACTATTACCTCTCATCTCCTTCTACCCTCTCAACTTTTATCAGTTCCATCTCCACCCTCACCACATTTATCAGTTCCCCCTCCTGTCTCTACCCCTTCCCCATTGCCATCTACTCCCCATTCCTCTTCTCCTACTACTCTTGATATTCAATCAGACAACCAATCCCCACCTACACCCACTCAATTTGTGTCTCTGTCAGAGCCAGATACCTCTCCCGTATCACCAGATTCCTCTGCTCATCCTTCCTCACCCACCCCTTCTATACCTCCTCAAAGACATCCTATGATCACTCGAGCCAAGACCAACAATCTAAAGCCTAAGGTGAGAACAGATGGGACTGTTCCTTGGCTCAACAACACCCAAAAATCCCTCACTCCTGACCTCATTCCAGATCAACCTACTTTCAGTCAAGCCAAGAAATACCCAGAATGGCAAGCTGCCATGAACGCAGAATTTACTGCTTTACAGAGGAACAAAACATGGGATCTGGTTCCCTATGAGCCACACATGAATATTCTAGGGACAAAGTGGGTTCTAAAAACCAAAAGGTATGCTAATGGAGAATTGGAAAGAAGAAAAGCCCGCCTTGTTGCTCAAGGTTTTGGGCAAACTCAGGGAATAGACTATTCAGAAACTTTCAGTCCTGTTGTCAAAGTCTCTACAATAAGGGTGGTTCTCACTATTGCTATTGCTCAAAACTGGCCTATTAAACAACTTGATGTGGATAATGCTTTCCTACATGGAGAGCTGGAGGAGGAAGTTTATACTAAGCAGCCTTCTGGCTTTGTTGATCCCAAGTTCCCTCACCATGTTTGTCGCCTGAAGAAAGCCCTATATGGCCTAAAACAATCACCTAGGGCCTGGTTCTCTCGTTTGAGCACTTATCTCCTGCACATTGGCTTTACTGCCTCTCAGTCTGATCCTTCTCTTTTTACCTATCTCAACGGTTCAGATATTGTCTATGTGCTTATTTACGTTGATGACATTTTGATCACTGCATCTACCTCTAGTTTAATCACACAACTCACTTCCTCCCTCGCCTTGGAATTCCCACTAAAGGATTTGGGTGACTTGTCTTACTTCCTTGGGGTGACAGCTACCAGGAGTTCTAAGGGACTTATCCTATCAAAAACACTACATTCTTGACCTTTTACGAAGAAACATGCATCACGCCAAACCCGTGGCCACTCCTATGATCAACTCCTCCTCTCTCGACACTACTGAATCGCAACCACACAAAGATATTCAGAATTTCAGAAGTATCATAGGCAGCTTACAGTATCTTGCTTTTACAAGACCAGACATCAGCTATGCGGTAAATAGGATAAGCCAATACATGCATGATCCAAAAGATGTGCACTGGGTAGCAGCGAAGAGAATACTGAGATACCTGAAAGCCACTGCTCACTTAGGGCTTTTCTTTCCTTCATCGCCTCTGGGGGATCTCCACATCTACTCCGATGCGGATTGGGCAGGCTCCGTCTCTGACCGCCGTTCTACAACAGGTTTTCTCATCTTTCTGGGTAGTAGTCTGGTTTCGTGGAGCTCCAGAAAACAGCGGACTGTTGCTCGATCATCTACAGAGGCAGAATTTAAGTCGTTAGCCACCGCAACAGCAGAAGCCTTGTGGATACAAAAGCTATTGACAGAATTGGGGTACGACTCAGGAAAAGCCCAATCTTGAGATGCGACAACATTGGAGCCACTTACCTTGCGTCGAATCCGGTGTGCCACAGCCGAGCGAAGCATATTGCCGTTGATTTCTTCTTTGTTAGAGAGCGTATTCGCAATCGTAGTCTTCGAATTGAGTTTCTTCCGACGTCTGAGCAAATTGCGGACGCGTTGACCAAAACCCTAGATCGGGGACGCCATTCTTTGTTGCGTTCTCAAATGTCACTCGTCGAGACTGATTTGGGAACGAGGGGGGATAGTGGACCATTAGAGTGATGGGCTGATTATTAGAGTGATGGGCTGGTTATTATCAATCAGGCCCACATATGCTTTACAGTAGTCCGGTCCGCTACCTTACTATATCTGTATAAATACCCTCGTATTGTAATTTGTCGTGAATACAAGGAAGTACATACACTTTTACAGTATGATCTAGACTGTTCCATTAACCTAGAAACTACGAACACAACTAATGGACTGTTTGGATGGGTAATTACAAGAGTGCTCTAACACAAGCTTCTGCTATCCTATGCCTAACATTGGTTTAAAGTATTTACAAACTTTGGTCATGCATTTCGTCATTGCAGCTTGAAGAAGCCAAGTTGTTGCGAGCCCAAGGTCAACCTCAGATGGCCATAAACCTGGGAAAATATCGTTGTGATCATAACAGTTAACGGAAGAGCGTTCAGATGCGTATCGATTGGTTGGAAAGTGGCTGGCTGAAACTAGATCTAGCAAGTGAGTGACTTGTTTTAAACGGAGCATGAATTTTTGATTTTCATTTGTCTGTCTTCATACTTGAGACCAATTAATGACACCCACTTTCATTTATCTCTCTCTTATACAGCTCAAGGACAATCTTGGAGGAGTACCTAAAACCTGCTGTTTCGTTAGCTGAGGAGCTGAGAAGTGTGAGTAAAAAGACAATGGCCAGACAATGCCGAACATACTTCCATCTTGCTCATTATGCGGATGCTTTGTTCAAGAGTCATGATGAAAGACTTAATTCCAGTGAGTGGCAAGCAGCCATGCGCCTTAGGAAGCACAAGGTACTTGATGTGGTTTTGAAGTAGGAACAGTTAACTTTGTGCTTATTGGCAGGTGGTTTTTGTTGATCTTTCGTTTTGTTCATGCAGACTTGGAGTTGGAAGCCCTTGTAAAGAGAATAAGGAGTAGTACAAAGGCAAGTTGTTATTGACATGACTGTTAGCTGAAGTCCAGGAGCTTGGAATTTTGTGAAAGTTTTGACGCTTTAAAGCAATTATGTATGTCTTATTTTTTTTTTTTTGAGATTCTAGGGACAGAAAACTGACTATTCCATAAAGATACAAGAGCTGCAGAAGCAACTGGTTGGATAAAGAGGAGGCTGAAAAGTTGCAGGTATGATACCCGTTAAATCATAGAATCATCCTACTTTTCAGAAAGGCTATCAAAATTTTCCAGTGCTGAGAGAAATGAGAGGAATTGTATATCTGTTATTGAGAGAACAGATGCATATTTATACAAGGGGGTAGAATGCTGTAGAGGGAAGATAAAGGATGAAACGGTTGGGTTTCCTGACTGTTGGAATACCCCACTACCTAGGAAACATCATAACTAAATAATCCACCTATTAAGTAACTAATAACATGGAAATACAAATGGACAGAATACAAACATATTAGACAAAATGCATCTAATATTAATAACAATATTAAGACGACTGTCCAACACTCCCCCTCAGCTGAATGGTGTATGTCATCCATTCCAAGCTTGGAAATCAATTGCTGAAATCGAGAGCTGTGAAGACCTTTTGTTAGCACATCTGCAATCTGTTTCACTGAAGAGATATAACTCAAATTAAACAATTCCTTGTTCAAGTTTTTCTCTAATGAAATGTCAATCTATCTCATATGCTTGGTCTTTTCATGCTGAGCAGGATTTCTAGCTATCTTGATGGCTGATTGGTTCTCGCACTTCAGCTTCATAGCTCCCTTCCACTTCATTTTTAGGTCATTTAGAATAATCTAGCACCATAGTAGTTCACATAAACCCTGTGCAAGAGAATGAAACTCAGATTCAGGTGATGATCTAGTGACAACACTCTACTTTTTACTTCGCCATATTACTGGATTTCTTGCCAAAAATACACAGTATCTTGAGGTAGATCTTCTATCTACCACTGATCCTGCGTAGTCAATGTCTGTGAATGCTTCTAAAGTTAGTTCACTGTCCCTTTTGAATAAAATTCCTTTTCCTAGACTACCCTTAAGATAGTGAAGGATTCTATAAGCTGCTGCGAGATGAGATTCTCTAGGATCATGCATAAACTGGCTGATTACCGAGACCAGATAAGCAATGTCCGGCCTTGTGCGGGACAGGTAGATTAATTTTCCACACAACTTTTGATATGTTTCTTTGTCCACAATAGGATCATCAGGGCTTATGGTTAGGATTAATGGGTGTGCAAGCTGGTTACAACCACTCTTCCTTGTTTTCCGCAGCAAATCAATGATGTTTTTCTGCTGCAAGATGAATATGCCTTTGGAAGATCATGCCACTTAATTCCAAGGACTTATTTCAGCTTGCCTAAGCTTTTGATTTCAAACTCTGATTCCAATTTTTGCTTAGTTGCTCTCTGTCATCCATATCATTGCTTGTACAATGATATCATCCCACATATAAAAGTATAGTTACTCCCCTTGATGATGAATGCTTCATAAATAGGTATGATCACCTTGATTTTGCTTGTAACATGTATTCTTCATCACGTAAGCAAATCTGCCTAAGCATGCCGGAGGAGATTGTTAAGGCCATAAAGAGCCTTCTTCAATCTGCACACTTGTTTGTAGAAGGTGGAGCAAAACCTGGTGGAGTCTTCATATAGATTTCTTCTTCAAGGTCTTCATGGAGAAAGACATTCTTCACATCAAACTGTGATATACTCCAATCAAAATGAGCAGCAAGAGACAATAGAATATGAACTGTGTTCATTTTGGCAACTGGAGCGAAAGTCTCCACATAGTCAATCCCATAGGTGGTGTACAACCTTTAGCCAAGACGAGCCTTGTACTGTGTAGGCTGCCATCAATTTATATTTTTAGTAAAGACCCATTTACAGTCAACTACATTCTTTCTAGCAGGTTTGTCCACAATTTCGCAAGTGTAGTTCCTCTCCAGAGCACTCATCTCTTCTTTCATGGCTTCCCTCCACTCCTTATGTTGAAATGCTTCAGTTACGGTTTCGGGTATTGGGATCTCTTGGATTTTGCTGTGGAAAGCTTGTGTGCTGGGTAAAGTTTGTGAGTGGAGGTGAATTTGGCTAATGGGTATAAGGGCTTATTGGTACACTCTCGGGTACCTTTCTAAGGGCAATAGGAAGGTGAAGATCTGAATCAGGTGGAGGTAAGGAGGGCAAACAGGATGAAAGATCTGTTGCTACATCCTCTGCCATATCTTGTGTTGCGTCATTGGGACCTTCCTGTAGGTTGGAATCTTGGTCATGTGTCTGGTGAGGAATGGGTGCCCTTTGCTGTAAGTTAGAGGAAAAATGGGAATGGTGGGGTGGATTTTCCTGTTTCTTCAACTGTGTTGTGCAATGGTGTGGTAGCGGTTTCTGTTTGCTCAATGTTGGTGTTAGGATTGTTGGTTGAGTCAGATGTTAAAGGATATTCTTGAGGTGGCAATCTTAAAGGTTGACGTGACTCAAAGGTGGAAGAGGATGACTCATCTCCTGTAGTAGTAGGATTACAAAAAAGGGTTTAGGCTCATCGAAAGTGACGTCAGTGGTGACATAGGTTCTTTTGGTGGTGGGATGGTAGCATTTGTATCCTTTTTGAGTTGTTGAATATCCAAGGAAGATGCATTTGAGAGGTCTAGGGTCAAGTTTCCCTTTTGAGTGTTGTGAATATGAACAAAGGCAGTGCAATCCAACACTTTGGGTTCAAGTCCTGGAGATGGATGAAAATAAGGGTGAAATTCTTTGAGGAAAGCCAAGGGACTTTTGTAGTGGATGACACGAGAAGGTAATCTCTTAATTAGGAAAGTGATTGTTAGAACAGCTTCCCCCTAATAGTGTTTGGGCGCATTAGCTTGGAATAAGAGCACGAGCAACTTCAAGGATGTGATGATTTTTCCTTTCAGTTACTCCGTTTTGTTGTGGGGTGTAGACACAGGATGACTCGTGAATAATCCCATGAGTTTGGAAAATAAGTGTCAATGAGTGGTTAAATTAGTCCTTGGCATTATCAGATCGGGTTTTATCTAGAAGCATTACAGCATAAGGAGACCAAGTAATTACCTGAGAAAGAGAGAGAATAGTTGCTAGATGGGTTACGACGGCTATTTCTCAAGGGTGTTCATAAAGGCCTTGAATTTCTCAAGATCTGTAGCATTAAACTCAGCTGTTTGTTTCTGTAGTTTCCTTTGATGATTCAGCTGCTAGATTAGCTTGAGGACGAGCGGACTGTTTTTTCATGACCTTGAAGGGTTGTTTCCCATACAATTTCCAGCATCTATCCCGTTTATGTCCTGATTTCTTGCAATATGAGCACCAACGATTGTCCTTGGACCCCTTGTACCCTCCTTGACCAGTAGCAAGGGCAGAGGCAGAATCTTCGGAGGTCTTCAGCATGATAGATATCCTTTTTTCTTCAGCTTTGACAGTAGTGCTCTCTTCAAGCGTGCTACTTTTCTGTCCATGAATCTGGACTCTAATTTGATCATAATCAGGATTTAATCCAGCTAAGAAGGCATAGATTCTACCTTTTTCCACAAACTCCTTGAATTTTGTGGCATCGTCTGGACATTTCATCACCAATGGTTGGCATTGATCAAGCTCTTGCCATAAATTCTTAAGGTTGTGGCATACTCTTGTAATGGATTGAGTTCCTTGTTTCGTGTTGACTGCTCTAATAGTTAGCTCATAGATGATCGCTCGTCCGCCTTCTTAGAGTAAGATCTTTGAAGGAAATCTCAAACCTCTTTGGCTGTCTCAAGGAACATACAATTGGTACTTATCTCTGGATCCATAGCATCCCAAAGCCAAGAAACAATCATAGAATTTGTTTCCTCCCATGCTGAAAAAGTGGGTTCTTCCTTCGTTGAAGAAGAATCAATTAAGTGACTCAATTTCCCTTTGCCTTTGAGGTATTTCTTGGTAACTAGAGTCCATAAGAGGTAGTTCTGTCCAGTAAGCTTGTAACAAGCCTGGACATTTTGAAACTCTCCTTTATGAGGATTTGGGGGAGCAGTGGAAGTAACGCTAGAATCAACCGACATAGTTGTAAGGATGTTGAAGACAACGAAACATCGATAAAGGCTGTTAAAGGTGAAGGAACAGCCATGAATGCTGTCATTCAGCAATGAAGGCTGAAGGTTGACGGAAACAGCGATGAAGGCTGTTAAGATAGGATAATACTGATTTAGAAGAGATGAGAAGAAGCATCAATGAAGGCTGCTGAACTGGGCCGTAATGAAGGCTGAAGAAAAAAGGTTTTTGTGTAGAGTGTTAACTCTTACCATGAAGAGAAATGAGAGAATTTTATATCTATTATTGAGAGAACAGATACATATTTATACAAGGGGTAGAATACTCTAGAAGGAAGATAAATGATGAAACGGTTGGGTTACCTAGGAAACATCATAATTAAATAATCTGCCTAATAAGTAACTAATTACAGTGAAATACAAATGACAGAATACAAACAGATTAGACAGAATGGATCTAATATTAATGACAATATTAGACGACTGTTCAACAAGTGCTGAAGAAGCGTTATTGATGCATTTGTTAATATGTTGATTTGATGGTTGATAGTATCGTAGTCGATGTGTACAAGTCTAGAATATTAGGAACTAGGCTGAACCAAATTTCAGGAATACTCCCTCCATCTCAGTTTTAGTATTTTTTTTTAAGTATTTAACATATAAGATAACTTTATTTTATCAGTAAAAGTTTTGATAAGCAATGCAGTCCACAAGTTATATTGATAAAATAAAATTATCTTAGTGTTACATATGGGAACAAAAAATGTTCTGTTGACCTGACCAGGCAGCCAAATCATGACAGGTAGTTATATTTTTGGTGAACAAACAAGGTGTAGAGTGTGTCATGTCAAACTACTGTGGAATATGTGATGTTATTCTGAACAATCCTAAGCAGTTAGTTTGTTAGATTTCTGCGTATAAGGGTGCTAAGATAAGGGAGAAAATTCTTAACATGAATGTCCTTGTCAAAAGTGAGCAACTTTGTTTACTTTGAACCATAAAACTCATGAAGATGGAAAAGTTTTAGGTAACTTCATCTTCGAGTCTTTTGAACTTACCTTAATACTAGGGCTGTCTTCAGAGAAGAAACTAATGTTGCCTGCAAATATTAAAGTTTCTGTGTGATTCAGGCATCTGGCTTATAAAATAAAAACAGTTCATATCACCAAAGACCCTTCGAGTGGCTGTTTGGTAAGAAGATCAGAACTTAAGTTCTGTTTCAGTTTTTGGTGATGCTTAAGCAAGGTTTTTTGTCCGATGAAAACTTAGACTTGAAAACTTAGGCTTGGGTGCTAGGTTGTTGCACAGTTGAGCATATGGGTTGTACAAATAGTGTCAGAGCCAACTCGGGCCGTGTCTGGATGGACTACCCGACACCTACTGGGGAGGTCCATAGGACTTGAATGTTAGGCTTACAACAAGGACGTCGCGTTCTTTGAGTGGGGGAGTATGTAATATCTTCATCCCGCATCAGGATATGAGTAGTATTTTGAATGATTTATAAGAATACATATAGGTTGACTACAACAATAAGATCTTCCACTTTTACGTCCAAGTGAGAACAAAGCTTAAGGTGGCTAGTTTTCAAGTCTGAATTACTTGGGAGCTAGGTTGTTGGACAGTTACCCATATGGGTAATACAAATTGTTTTGATGGAAGTAAATTTTTTGGATTCCGTTTATCTTTAAAGAATTAAGTAGTTAGTGTGCATCTAATGTTCTTGTAACAACTTCGTGAACTAAATTCTTTAGTTTCATGGGCTGTCTAAGACATAATTGTTATTTTACCTAAGAAGAAGCAATATGGACATCGCAAGCAGGTGACATCTACAAATACCTGATCACATGGCCAAGCTCTTTGATTGGTATGAATCGATCTACATTCTGATTATGTAATCAATGGTGGAATTGCAGGTTGACAGGGACAAGTTTTTGAACCTTGCATTGGACGGGTACAAACGTTGCCTGGTTGTAGGAGATAAATATGATGTCAGAGTGGTATGTCTTCCGTTCAGTTTTGGTACTTCAAATAGAGAGGAGACTCGATGTAGATATGTGCATGCTTTTATATATTGGTCAAATGAGAGAGTTGTGTAAGTACATAAAAAAACAACTCTAGGTTACTACCATCATTACTGTTTTCAGAATATTGTATGCTAGTATTTTCATCGACAAACACTATTTAATTGTACTTGATGCTTTTCAAACTGACGTGCTGATCTATGCAGCTATCATAAAGCTAAAGCATACCATTTTTTCTCATTGTGCTAAATTGTAGCTGTCTATCAGGGCAGAAACTTGACCATTAACAACTGTGGGTATTTTCTACTATCAATCACAGACAATTGTTATGTGTATTCATAATCTAGCAGTCTACCAAAATAACCCCTTGAAAATATTTCCACTCAAGTAACACTGAAATGGCCAAGATGTGTATATTGAAGCCCAAACTTGTATGGCAAATGCAGGATTTTGGCTTATATAGTACGTAAATAATTTATATAAGTTGATTGGTCAGCATTAGAAAAATGAGTATTCATTTAATAGTTTAGACACTACATAGTTTAGTCTATTAACCAATATAATACTAGTGTCTTAATGTCTATTACACCAAAAACTTTTCATTGATGTCTTGGAGGTACTTTGTCGAGTTTCTGAAATGTTTCCAAAATAGGGACGCCTGGGCATTCTTGTGCAACCTAGATGACAGGCCCTACATCACCAAAGTACTCACGGCTTCTTTCTGGCCATATCATGTAATGTTATAGTGGTGACCCGGTTATATCTACATTTCATGTCCAGTGTTCAGTGCATATTCCCTTTTCATTTGTTGCCTTCTGGCATTCTCTGAGCCCCTAAGAGAGGTCTTTGCCAGGGAGATCCATTATCACCTTTTCTCTTCATTTGCTGCATGGAAACTCTTACCTCAGCTTTACAATTAGCAGCAGATACTGGTCTCTATTCTGGTTTCAGCGTTCGTGGTTTGGAGGTGCCATCACCAATTTTTTATTTGCTGATGACTGCCTTGAAGTGGCATCAATTCTGATTCCACATCTTTTGTCATCATCTTAATTTTGATTCTTCAATCCTAAGTACAATATCTTCTTTCCTGTTGGTTGTTTCTCCGTGCTGATCTCAACTTCCTCCTCCGGCTGCTTTATCGATCGAGCTTCCTCTCTTGATTGTTTGACGAGGCGTGCGAGGAACTACACACCAGAAGCGAAGAATCTTTTCTTTGAAAACCCTTGTACCTTTCATTTACCACACCCTGGAAGAATGTCCAAGAAATGTCTGAAA
>JAIOTZ010001109.1:0-39217 GCA_023374045.1 Limonium bicolor | reverse complement strand
CACTAATCACGTCCCGTGCTGTTATTACGTCCAACCTCTGTCAGATTTATTACCATAATATGTCTGGCTAAGGAGGATTTGCTCCGGGCAAGGTTTTTAATTATGGTTGTTTAATATGTAATCAATATTTTTACCGGTTTTAATAAATACAGTTTGTTACGCTTAAAGGATTTCTCTCACCATTTTAATAAATTACATGAATTTATTAAAATGTTTTCCTAAGTCTATTTTGATCAGACCAGGTGATAAATAGACAGGTTATTTAAGCCGTAAATTTGGAGAAAACTTATTATGATTTAATAAGTTAGTATTTACAGATGCAATTATAATTCCTCGAATTTAACGTCCGTTTACATAGTGCTGCTCGAACCTTGATTAAACCGAGCATTTTCTGGTAAACGAGTTCTTAAGGGTCTATGACTTAGTCCTTAGGATAAAAACAGGAATTTTGCCAAACTAATTTATTAAACCGGAAGAGAGCATAATTAATCAGTATATAAAACCTGAACCCGGAGTTCCATTTAATTCATCTGCACTCAGTAATTTAATCTGCTCTTTTAATTCTCTAAAAACAAGTCAATTAACTTCCCCCCTTTTGTGACAAGCTTAGGAACTACTTTAGCTCGCTATAAGTCCCACGGTTTGACCCCGGCCGCTTCTGTCTTCTACACTACTACGACCGGGTTTTAATTTGCAGCCCGACGGATATTTTGAGTATTAATTTCTTTCTTTTTATAACTACACCTCTTCTAAATCACTCACGATAAATCCATTCTGCACACTGTATCCATAGGCACTGCCAGAGGCGAGCGCCACTACTACTATAACGTCGTGGAAAGAGTCACCCAAGAATATCAGGGCAAGCAGACCGGGAGCACTATGAACTCCGCGAGACCGTCGGCCGTAACGGGACCTTTAACCACCAAACTGTAAAAAGAAATTATCTTGAGAACGTGGAGGAACCTTGCGAGAATACCGCCCTGTTGTGTTTAAACTTCAATCCTAAACTTGTGTGCACACATTACCGTGACACTAGGACCCTGGCGTGGCAATACCTGTAGGGAAACAAAGTCCAAGCGTTTAGGCTATTATAAATAAATTGTGAGGAAGGACTTGGTTAATCTAATGACGAGATGGGTAGGAAATTTTCCAACCCAAATATCGTCTTTCTCATGAACAATCACTCTAACAGTACTTAAACAACCAAAGCAGCAGTGAGACAAACAAGTCGGGAACTGACAACTCTACTAGCATGGTGCGCTTGCCACTGCAAGCGCTGATTTAAACAATGTACCAGTAATTTCGTCTACCCCGCGCACTTGCTACTGCAAGTGCTGCAAACACTTACTACTGCAGTTACCACTGCTATTATCGTTACAAATGAATACTATAAGCTGCATAGACCTATGGTGCGACACCATGGCTACCAATAATCACCAAACAATTGTACACCTCTAGTATAAACTACATAACTACAATTGTTGCAATAAACCACTAAGATATGAGGCCTACAACCTCTGAAGGACCCGACGAGTCCGACTAATGCAATAAAAATGGCACACCAGCCCATAACAAATTATAAATGCTAAACGAGAACGAATCAAATGACACAGGCTTAGTTATCAAACCATTTAACGGATGAATTGGAAGTGGAAGGTAAAACTTGATTCCCGGGGATCAAGGGAAAACCAACCACAAATTGGGGTGGAAGGTTAGTTCAACACTGGTGCTGATCACACCAGGGTCAGATGACTCCTGAGACTCTTCACAAGTAGCCACAATTAATTGCAGCCTGGATAAACGAAACAACAGAATACTAGTTACAAACAACTGGCAACAACGTAGCAATAAGATAATAAATAGGGAAACTTGTGACTAACAGTTTACACTGCGTACATTAAACCATACAAATAAAATTATGAACGGAATACGACCGTATAGCAAGAACTACCATATAGTTCCAACTATATCTTATGCTCAGTATTTATATTTATTCGCATATACTTGCGCACCACCCATATATATACACTTATATTCATATTTCATGATAAATCCCCCTATATTATATGTCACATTTTCCTCATCATCTTAATGTAAGATGATTATTTGATTGGTTGCATTACATTATGCAATTTATATTAAAACTTTATCTTAATATCTTGTCACATTTCAGGGCATATATTTATAATCCCTAAGGTCTATTTTATACTAACCTTAGTATATAAACTCCATTTCCTCATTAACTATGATAATCAATACCTTTAATAAAAACTATATTATTGCCGAAAGGCATATACATCAAAATCCCTATTTCCATCAACTCCTAATACTTTTCCATTATTACAGTATTGCTACATATTTAATAAAATGTTATACATATCATACGTCATAACATTTTAACCTTATAATAAAAGTAACTTATAGTTCACTAACTATATGTACGTATAAAACGTATCAGTCCACAGATGGACCAAGAGTGAAAAAGAACAATGCTACCGTTATACGACCAGTACCAATATCATTCGCAATAATGAGCACGAATCAACACGGAACATATGAATAATTACTACCTCTGAGCACTACCTTTACCAAGGAGTGCCACGTATGGTCATGTACAATTAAAAGTGATCAATATCAAGATTAAATTTTATATGTATTATCAATATCATACCGATTATGAAACAAGTCCTAAGTGGAAGAAGGGCTACCGCCATTGGCGTCCAACCATGTGAAAGTGATAAGTATTGATATATATTAAAAACATGTCGTTCACTGTTATGACGACTGTCAGTGATAAACGAATGTTCAAATTAAAACAATGGCAAACACTTAACCAAACGCTAAATAGCGTGAGTACGCAAGTACCTAATGGACAAAAAAAAGGGCATGAGCCTAGGAGACCGGGAATACCGACTCCAATTACCTTTCGAGGAATAGTACTAAAATAACAAGATCAAAGTTAATATAATGAAACAAGGGAGCTACGGTACATACCGTAAGCAATGTGAATAACAATGATGAATTAATAACAGGCGCCATACCGCGCAACTAAAATATAAATAACTGCAGTTACAAGTAACTAGCACTAAACAATAAGTAACAACAAAGACATTACTTCCTAGCTGAATACCAGGAGTATATACTAGCATGTAACGTTAATCACTAATAGTGATAAATGTTTAGCCCTAATGGACAAACCTAATCTTATGAGAAGTGGCATACCCTTTGAGGATGCAGTACCATCAATGAGAATGGTTGGGAAGTGAAGAGCCGAAGTGCTCAAGCAATCATGCAATCTACAATACACCCAATTAAATGAAAGAGGGAACGCATACAAATACCCAAGTATGAGAACTTACCCTACGCCATATCGGGCAGCTTAGATAAGATATGATAATGATTAAACCTGGAGGAAAGAATTATGTATATACTCATGGAGATCGAGATGGAAGGACTGACATTGCTACCTCAGCACCAATATTACGTAAGTAGATTGCAACCACACAGACGGACCAACGTTTAACGTTTAACTAGTTAGCAACCAAGTACTACCACTAATATGTTACTAAGGACATGAGTCCAGGGAACAAAAATAATGTTCCAACCACCTTACCACCATACTACTAGAACATTAAAATCTATGACAAGATAACCGACATTGCGGACCAATCAACACCAAACTACAACAAGGACATCCATAAAAAAGGGAGATTAACAATAGAATACTTCTCAAGTCGTGTGACGAACGCTACCTGTTTACTAAATGAGACATGGGACGACCACACTTCGATAGGAGCATGTGGGCCTGACAGACTTATTTATAGGTTAGTCAGGTAAGTAGTGATGTATCAGTATGGTACCCCATGCATGTAGACAAGTAGTGTTTGGAACACGAGAAGTAGTCAACTCCGTGCTACGGACAGTGATGCAGATTACCTCAAAGATAGACGAGAAGAGCCGCTGTTAACCAACGGGCTACAGAAACCTAGAACCGACAACACAGACTAGCGGACGATACACGGTGAAGACAAGAAGACCCTTTGAAGATAACGACGCTGATGACAGAAGCAGGAAACCCACAGTATGGACGAATAATATGTAGACCCCTCATAAGGATTATGCAAGTTCTTGCAATCCAGAGGAATCTACCAAGTGATGGGCAAAACAAAGCCAATATACTAGCAGATGCTTTAACAAGAACATAAACGCGTGACTACGCAATGATGAGAGACAAGCTAAATGCTAGCAGATACCTTAAAAATGAATAATGGACTTGGAATGTACCACTCACATGATGATTCGCTCATCTTATCTGTTTGGCTCTTTAGATATTAGCTGCTGAGGGTTTACGCCTCTGCACTCTATAGGACTGAGTGTTTTGGTATTGCACTTGTGCAGTTATTAATCTAGTAGGAATACAGAAAGATGCAATGGATATCAACAAGAGTGTGTACCAAAGAACTACAATAGTGTATTACTCTGGAACAAAACACCAGGAGACACAGATGACAATCATCATCTACGTGGACATGTAGGCTGGTACGTCTTGGTATTACAAAGACAAGTGCAAAGAGCACCAAGTACTAACAAGAGCCAATGTCATATTATACCTCAGGCTGAATATCAGTGGGAGAAGACACACAAATGTATGCTAGTGATCCAAATAAGAGGATACACAGTAATGGAAAGAGGGAAATTGAGCCTATGTTCATGGGTCTGCACCTCATGCAGAGCGAGTGGGCCCATCAGAATGAACTTGGGAGAGAGCACAAATACGTGCCTCACCCTTTATATATTTAAGAGCCCGAAGGGGCTAGAGTCATACCCATCTCTCTAATGTGAGAATAATCTACTCCAAAGGTGGAAGACACCACATGAGAGTCAAGTATCCAGCGCTCCTTGTGGAGCGGCTGTTGAATACTTGTGGGGTACGGGGGCGTAACCCTTTTTAAGGGGGGTAGAGCCTCTTGGCTGTGCACATGTTCGCACTGAATTTTGTGGTTCACAGTTGTTTGTTGGCTTATTATTGTATGCGGGGCATACAATAGTTTGTGGGTATGCGGGGCATACGATGTTGGTTGTTGGAATGTTTGTGGGTGTGCGAGGCACACGATGTTGATTGTTGGATGTTGTTTGTGATGTTATTTGTTCATTTTGTTGGTGTTGTTGGGTATGCGGGGCGTACATGGTTGATTTGTTTGTGTGAAATTGTGCACTTGTTGTACGTATCTTATGAAATACTGGTTGAAATGATGTGTCGACATACATGAATGTAGTACAGTTCTTTATGATATGTGTGATATACATATTTGTAGTACCTTGTAGATTGATTACATGTGGTACAGTCCGGATACAAAGTAAATCCTTAAGATATGGAATGTGCGATGATGGTATGGTGTGGACACCTCGGGGAGGTTGTCAGGATTGGTAGAACTGATAGGGAATAGTGGTGCGGATGGATCGCCTATATCCATATATGTTTGAATTAACACCACAAATGATGGCTATGTGTTGTATAAGCGCAAGACGCTGTGTGTAAATGATATATCACATAGATATACATCAAGGGATCATATGGGTAGTTATTAACACACCTATTTGAATAAAGTGACTTCGGGACGAAGTCTTTTTAAGGGGGGTAGATTGAAATACCCCTACTTAATTAAATATTGATTAAACATATAATCAATTAAATTAAGGCCTAAACATGCCAATAATAATAATAATAATAATAATAATAATAATAAAATAATAATAATAATAATATAATAATAATAAAATAATAAATTAAACACAACAAAGTTTAACAAAAAGCAAGAATTACACCCTTTGAGCTTTTAGGGTGATTAAATATCCTAACGAACTCCGTTTGACCTAATATCTTAACCTGAGCCTTATAACACATAAATGAACACATTAAAACTGTTTCCAAGGGAAACCAAGCTCAGAAACTCATTGGAACACAAAATGTGCACTAAGTTCCTTAAAGCACATTTTTGTGAGATTGCCTCCAAAATGAGTTCTATTTAATTTTAGGGTCTTGAATACACTTAAATATACTAATGAGACATAATGTACCACATTAAAGTACCTAATTCAAGTTTTCGAAAAAATCGAAAATATGTGCATTGGTTCTTGAATAATAACCAAATAATGTAAAATACCACTTAAATCTTATAAGCTAGTCAAAGGTCAATATTTTTCCTTTGACCTTGACCCTTCAATACCGATCAATAAGGACCGTTTTTCCCTTAGTGTGTAGCCGGTTACAAAATAAAAAACTGTGGCCATCACATCCACTTTATTAAAGTAAGAAAAAGTACCTTAGATTATATTAAGCTGATGGCCCATCTCCTCCTGTCTAATCCGACACTTCTCATCTGCTTTAAAGGCTGTTTCATATATGGGAACTTCCCAAAATATTGACTCCTTGGACCAAGCCTAAGCCTACCTCATTACCGACTTCCCTTTCTTCTTTTTCAGCGCCTTCCTCCTCCTTCAGTCGTAAGTCTCCTAGCTCTCTCTTTGCTGTTGTTTCACCGTGAACAAACACCCAACTTCCACTATTGCTGCTTCATGGCATAGGTAAGCTTTCATGACACAACCATGCTCATTTTTCTCTCCTTACTCTCGTCTCTTCAAAGAGCTAAGCCATGCTCATTTTCATCCAGCAACTAGGACTGAGTTGAGAGCTAAAGTAGGGGGGAATCTTCGGCTAAAAACAGGAGAAGAAAGGGAAGCAGGCCTCCTTACTTTCTCAAGGCAAAACCTGCATGTTGCTAGCTACCCCTTCTTCCTCCATTTCGGTAATATCCCCCAGTTTTTACTAAGCTTCCTTCTTGTTTTCTTTACGTGGGAAAACCAGAGAGTATACCTAGGTCGAGGAGAAGAAAAAAAAACCCAAGTATCAGACCTCTCTTCTTCACCATTTCGGTAAGTTTACCATTGCTCTTCTTCCTTGCTTTACCGGTAACATGCCCAGCATGTCCTGAACTCTTCTACCTGCTTTCTCCACGTAAAAACCAGAGGAGAGATGCCCAGCTTTATGTAGCAACAAGGACCAAACAAGGCCACCTTGGCTGACCATGTTTTCGGTAAGAAATTCCCACTACCTTACTTCCCTATTTTACCTTTCTGTTTTGGTACGACTAGGGACCTCAGTTTACTCACCCAATCCTTCCCCTTTTCTCTGCCTGAACATGTTGTACAAGTGCTCCAGCAAGAGCATGAATTCTAGAGCAACAACGTGCCTGAATTGTTCTTGAACAGTTACCTAAGGTAATCCCTTTTAAACACTTGCGCATGTCCAGGGACTTAACCATCTTTTCGGTAAAAATATAAGTGACTAACCTGGAGCTTCTTTCTTATTCATGGTCTGTTATGGAGGACCTGGAGGTGTGGTGAGCTCGCCTTTCAAAACCCGAAAGGAAATCCAAGGAGAAACTAACTCCTAATCAAGGTGAGAAAAAAAAACTACCATGAATCTTGACATTATAACTTCTGATATCAGAACCTGAAATGAACAGCAATTTACCTTGGCATGTGGTTCTGTCTAGGTGCGAGACACACCAAGGAGCACCAAGGGCTAACCCGGGAAAAAAACAAGCTTTTAACACCCAAGGTTGTAACCCTTAAATCAAGCTAATTCATGCCTTAAAATCTGTACCAACACAAATGCAAACTGCTGCTGAATATATTGTCAAACCTGGTAACAATGAGCTGGAAAATTTCTATGTGATGTAGAGTAATTATGTGGGCAGTCTGGTAGTTTAACGTTGGGGTTCAAATGCTTAAGCTCCTGCCAGAATAATGCCAAAAACATACAGATCAAACCCAAGAGAAGTGAGCTAGTAATGACTAAGGAAAAATCTGGTGTGAACTGTTTTAATAACAGCAGAAAACCGAATAAGTTTGGGGTAGAACCTTATGCTTCCTAGTGTCATGTGTGTATGGAACTGTACTAGGAAAGTAGCTAATAAATCCTGAAGTATTAAGTAACCCATGTGATAGCTATCTTAGAGTCAAACAGCAAGTAAACTGGTTCAGATAATCCTGAATAAATCAGCCAAAACGAAACCGGTGCAGAAAAAGGTTTAAATTCTGCAACGAATACTTCTGAGTAACTGATTTCCAGAAGATGTATATACTGTATTGGCAAGTTGAATAGCCTGAGAACCCCCTCACACATTATACTAAGTGTAAATAAGCTGGGGAAATGTACAGAACTCAGGTAACACACTAAAAGGAAAAAGAAGAAGAAGTGGGGTGCAGAAGCTAGTTTCAGTTTTCTGCAAATCCTTTTCGGTTCAGTTTTGTGCCCATGTCATCTTGGGTCTTTTTGAATTTAAAATCTTGGTAAAACATTTAGCTAGGTAGTTAATCAGGTTGAAGGAAAATTAAAAGTCAGGCGGATAGACAAAAAGGGAAATACAGGAGAAACCATGGGTTTGTGTTTTTCAGTTTTCCAGTTTCAGGATTTCTCTTGTTTCAGTATAAGCAACATCCAGTAGTAATAATAGTGTTGTCATGGATCTGTTTTTAAGTTAAAATCAGGATAACACACCCGATTAAGTAGGAGAGTACCTTGGGATGAATTGAGAGACAGGTGGGTAACAAACAGAAAAGAGACTAAGAGAACAGAAACAAACAATAGCAGAAAATTCACATCAGTACAGTTTTCAGTTTTTCACTTCTTTCCAGTTTTCACTGGTTCAGTATGAGGACTTTTCCAGCAGTTTTAACAAAGCATTTTGGTTCTGTTTTGAAGTTAAAACTGTACTAAAATATTTATCTAAATAGGTAAACAACATGGGGGAAGTTAGAAGTCAGACAAGAACATTAAGGGAGAGAGGAGAGCAGATACTGGT
This sequence comes from Limonium bicolor, assembly GCA_023374045.1. Lineage (NCBI taxonomy): Eukaryota > Viridiplantae > Streptophyta > Magnoliopsida > Caryophyllales > Plumbaginaceae > Limonium > Limonium bicolor. Next base: position 30,350 of record JAIOTZ010001109.1, on the reverse strand, counting down.
TTCTGGTGTCTCAGTTTTTCTCAGTCCCACTAGTCTCTGTATAATTGAGTTACAGAAACATCATGAGTGTGTAGTGGTTTGTGCATGAACCCCAGGACACTTCTAACAGAGTGTACTAAGTTGGTAAATTCAGTTAGAAGGTTAGCAATCAGTTTAGCTACCCAACAGAAAGTATAAGAAGAGAATATAATAGAAATCTAGCTCTGACTTCAGTTTCTGTTCATTTCAGGTGAGGAGCATTTCAGTAGTTTTTACTAGTTGCCTTGGGTCTGTTTAGGGGATCAAAATTGTATTAAGATAACTAACTGAGTGGTCATACAATCTAGGGGAACCTGAAGCCAGATTAGAGAGCAGAAAGAAAACCGAGGAAGAGAATACCTCAATTTCAAATTTCAGTTTCCTAGTTTTCGGTATGAATGAGTCCAATAGATTTGTTAGTTGTTTTAGGGTGTTATTAAGATGAAAAACCTACTCACACTATTAATCAAGTGGTTACATAACTTGGGGAATGCACCTAAAGTCAGTTATTAAACTGACAGACAACAATAAGAAAAGAACCTGCACCAGTTTCATGACTTCTGTTTTCAGATTTCAGTGTTCTGTGTATAGAGTTTTCATGGACATTGTCTAGGTTATTTTGGCTTTGTTCTCAAATTCAAAAGCTTTATAACGCACTCAATCACATGAGAAAATGGGTGGGAGAATCTAGAAGTCAAATCTGAGAACAAAGAAAAAGGAGACAGATGAGGACATATCAGTTTATACTTCAGTTTTCTGTTATGACTGTTCTCTGTGTAACTGGATACAGATGTGTTAAGAATGTTGTGTTTGGTTAATAATCCACCCAAAACATTGCTAATCCACCCAGATAGGTTGGGATATTCATGGGGGAGGTTAGGAGACAGTCAAAAAGACATAAAAGATGGAAGAAAGGGGAAGAGATTACGCATAGGTTTTAGTTTTCTGTTTTCTGATTTTGGTTTCAGATCTCAGTAGCTGCTGTTTTGTGTTATTAAGTACTGAGGTTAGTGAGTGTCTTACTGAGTTAGTCTTGAGTTTAAAACACTGTTAACACCCATATTCAGTGGGTAAATACTATGGGAAGAATTAGCAATCGATTCGATACATTGAGAATGGAGTAGGTCAAGGAAATACTTGGGAATTGTGCTTCGGTTTGGAACGTTAGGAGTTCTGTATAAGTAGGCTCCAAGGGTACCTTGGGAACTATATTATTACGATAACAAATTTAAAATATTGCTAACTTATTTAACTAAGAAGGAGTACCCTCTAGGACAAGTTAAAGCCACCAAAGCCATAGGCTATAAAGTCATACTGTATGACATATAAAACGTCATACTGTATGACATCATGAAATAAATGTAACCCTAAACAATGTTAGGTGGTCAAAGGTATGGTCATTTAAAACTGTCAAGCTAAACGCATACGTATATAAATACATGTCAATAATAAAGATACAAACTGTAGTATACAAAGACACAAAATACTAAGGTTGGTATATGACTTTGGTATGGTAAATAAATCCCGAATAAAGGAGCACAAGTGTATAACGTAAGGTTTCATACTCCAATGTAAACCAAATATTGACTCACACAACGAGTAAGAAGTCTTTAAGATAACGGTACTTTAATTAATAACAGTTGAGAAATCTGGGGGCGTAGTACTGGGATTTCAAAAGTTATTCAGAAATACCGAATCATATTGTCATGTGGATTGACGCTTAGCGTTCCTTGTATTTCTAGATCGCCCTTCAGACGTGCGCGCTCGATAGCCTCAGCGGTCTACACTGCGCGACGTTGACACAGTGTACGGTATGTAAAGGGATTTGATCCGGGTTGTCCTGAGGAAATCCTCGGGCTCGGATTTGTTTGATAAATAACTTGTGTGAATGTATGTATGTGATTCATGTGTGTGATGTGTAGTTATGTTCACTGCATTATTTATTTATGCACGAACGTCCTACAGGACTAATACTACGTCGACTATAGATCGAGTTATACAAAACTACATATGCGAAATGTGTGATTGTGACCACTGTTGCTTGACCTAATACGCTAAGTGTTACAAGTATGTAGTTATAACCTAAGTAAACTACTTAGGAACGGGACACGACATTGTCGGTCTCTAGAGCTTTGACTCGAACGTGAATGTTACCTAGAATAATTCTAGGCATGCGTAAGACCCATAGGGCAGCCAATAAATTAAGTGATGTACTCCATAACTAAAACTATAACTGACTATCTAACTAACAAAGCTAACAGTGGAGTGTGAATGTATGTGATGATGTACCTTAATCCAGACAGTCACTGGCTGCTGGTCGCGCGTAGAGATCTCTTGAGTTATCCCGTATCGGGTTTTCCCTAGTTAATCCTGATCGAGCCTAGATAGATCGTCAGGCGGAGTGTGCTACCGTTGGCACCAGGCCCTTGGCCACCTAAATGGACGCCTTTACAAAGGCAAAGTGAATAAGTCCCAAAGTCTTCGGATGATCCGGGCCGTGAGCACCTTTGTGTGTACGTGGGACTACTGTCCAAGTGAGTATATTTCGGGTTGTCCTAACTGACGCCCGACTGTGCTAACCTAAACAAACGATATGTGAAGGCCCGGAGGGCTGAGTGATGTACTATGTGATGATGCTAACATACGATGAATGAGTTCTCAATGCCATTGTATTGTATGATGTATGAAAATACTGTGTATATTCATATATGACTGATTGGATTGGATGAATGATTATATAATCATGTGTGCTGTTACAGTATCTATTATATCTGTAAAATGGTAAAGCATGAAATCAATCTAATATCAACACGGTTAAAATCACAAGTGACCAATAGGGTCCAGATCCGGCATACTCAGCGTCTATCGCTGAGACTACACTTATTGTGCAGGTTGCTGAACACGTCGAAGCCGAAGTGCGGGGCTGGGTAGTTAGGACGTTGTTGATTTTGGATTACCGTTCATACCTCGTTATGTATGAAATGCTTCCACTGGAAAGGGGTTGTAAGATTTGGATTATGTCTAGATGCTCACAGTAGTTGTGCTTTTGATACTTAGATAGACATGTAGGTGGTATCTCGTTGTCACCGCGGATTGTATTTTTATGTTTAATTATGTTAAGATGTTGTACTGCTACATCACTCGTATGGGCGAGTGATGGCAAGTAACACCCATGTGAGTTCTAATACTGTAATTCCTTCCGCTGTGAGACGTCTTTATTTCCTGTTCACGTGAGCGACTATTACGCATTTGTTATGAGGGGTGTTACAAAAGTGGTATCAGAGCGGAGTACCGCTCTGATGACGAGATACTAGGTTAAGACAGTGAGCTTAGGATTTGGGAAACTTGGGAAACATTTATGAGGTACGAAACGTCTGTGTCTTAATGAAATCATGTGTTGGCAGAGCCTTTGGCCTGCAAGTGTTAGCCCTTGGGGCACACAAATGCGTTGAGTGTATTATGGTGCGTTATTGAGAAGACGAACGGTGATACCGACATCTAATGGTGGTGTGACCCAGGGAGTTGGCCTGGCCAAGGGCACAAAGGCAGGGAAGGTTACCCCAGCTAAGGACCAGCTGAGAGCTCAGCCAGGAGGAGACACAAACGTCATGAGTACATTGGCGACAATCCACTTTCATGTGGAAGTCCAGTACGAACTACCGTCGACAGTACCCCTCCCGCCACAACCCAATGAATAAAATACAATTGAGAAATATAATCCCCGAATATAGGGAAGAGGGCTACCAAGCCCGAGAGACCGTCTAAACACTCTCGCAGGGAATAATAATTCCTGCTCCTGTAACATTAACACGACCTCAATGTCATACCTCCATTGATGACCATGCACTGTATCCATAGGCACTGCTAGAGGCGAGCGCCACTACTACTGTAACGTCGTGGAAAAAAGTCACCCAAGAATATTAGGGCAAGCAGACCGGGAGCACTATGAACTCCGCGAGACCGTCGGCCGTAACGGGACCTTTAACCACCAAGCTGTAAAAAGAAATTATCTTGAGAACGTGGAGGAACCTTGCGAGAATACCGCCCTGTTGTGTTTAAACTTCAATCCTAAACTTGTGTGCACACATTACCGTGACGCTAGGACCCTGGCGTGGCAAAACCTGTAGGGAAACAAAGTCCAAGCGTTTAGGCTATTATAAATAAATTGTGAGGAAGGACTTGGTTAATCTAATGACGAGATGGGTAGGAAATTTTCCAACCCAAATATCGTCTTTCTCATGAACAATCACTAACAGTAAACAACCAAAGCAGCAGTGAGACAAACAAGTCGGGAACTGACAACTCCACTAGCATGGTGCGCTTGCCACTGCAAGCGCTGATTTAAACAATGTACCAGTAATTTCGTCTACCCCGTGCACTTGCTACTGCAAGTGCTGCAAACACTTACTACTGCAGTTACCACTGCTATTATCGTTACAAACGAATACTATAAACTGCATAGACCTATGGTACGACACCATGGCTACCAATAATCACCAAACAATTGTACACCTCTAGTATAAACTACATAACTACAATTGTTGCAATAAACCACTAAGATATGAGGCCTACAACCTCTAAAGGACCCGACGAGTCCGACTAATGCAATAAAAATGGCACACCAGCCCATAACAAATTATAAATACTAAACGAGAACGAATCAAATGACACAGGCTTAGTTATCAAACCATTTAACGGCTGAATTGGAAGTGGAAGGTAAAACTTGATTCCCGGGGATCAAGGGAAAACCAACCACAAATTGGGGTGGAAGGTTAGTTCAACACTGGTGCTGATCACACCAGGGTCAGATGACTCCTGAGACTCTTCACAAGTAGCCACAATTAATTGCAGCCTGGATAAACGAAACAACAGAATACTAGTTATAAACAACTGGCAACAACATAGCAATACGATAATAAATAGGGAAACTTGTGACTAACAGTTTACACTGCGTACATTAAACCATACAAATAAAATTATGAACGGAATACGACCGTATAGCAAGAACTACCATATAGTTCCAACTATATCTTATGCTCAGTATTTATATTTATTCGCATATACTTGCGCACCACCCATATATATACACTTATATTCATATTTCATGATAAATCCCCCTATATTATATGTCACATTTTCCTCATCATCTTAATGTAAGATGATTATTTGATTGGTTGCATTACATTATGCAATTTATATTAAAACTTTATCTTAATATCTTGTCACATTTCATGGCATATATTTATAATCCCTAAGGTCTATTTTATACTAACCTTAGTATATAAACTCCATTTCCTCATTAAATATGATAATCAATACCTTTAATAAAAACTATATTATTGCCGAAAGGCATATACATCAAAATCCCTATTTCCATCAACTCCTAATACTATTCCATTATTACAGTATTGCTACATATTTAATAAAATGTTATACATATCATACGTCATAACATTTTAACCTTATAATAAAAGTAACTTATAGTTCACTAACTATATGTATGTATAAAACGTATCAGTCCACAGATGGACCAAGAGTGAAAAAGAACAATGCTACCATTATACGACCAGTACCAATATCATTCGCAATAATGAGCGCAAATCAACACAGAACATATGAATAATTACTACCTCTGAGCACTACCTTTACCAAGGAGTGCCACGTATGGTCATGTACAATTAAAAGTGATCAATATCAAGATTAAATTTTATATGTATTATCAATATCATACCGATTATGAAACAAGTCCTAAGTGGAAGAAGGGCTACCGCCATTGGCGTCCAACCATGTGAAAGTGATAAGTATTGATATATATATTAAAAACATGTCGTTCACTGTTATGACGACTGTCAGTGATAAACGAATGTTCAAATTAAAACAATGGCAAACACTTAACCAAACGCTAAATAGCGTGAGTACGCAAGTACCTAATGGACAAAAAAAAGGGCATGAGCCTAGGAGACCGGGAATACCAACTCCAATTACCTTTCAAGGAATAGTACTAAAATAACAAGATCAAAGTTAATATAATGAAACAAGGGAGCTACGGTACATACCGTAAGCAATGTGAATAACAATGATGAATTAATAACAGGCGCCATACCGCGCAACTGAAATATAAATAACTGCAGTTACAAGTAACTAGCACTAAACAATAAGTAACAACAAAGACATTACTTCCTAGCTGAATACCAGGAGTATATACCAGCATGTAATGTTAATCACTAATAGTGATAAATGTTTAGCCCTAATGGACAAACCTAATCTTATGAGAAGTGGCATACCCTTTGAGGATGCAATACCATCAATGAGAATGGTTTGGAAGTGAAGAGCCGAAGTGCTCAAGCAATCATGCAATCTACAATACACCCAATTAAACGAAAGAAGGAACGCATACAAATACCCAAGTATGAGAACTTACCCTACGCCATATCGGGAAGCTTAGATAAGATATGATAATGATTAAACCTGGAGGAAAGAATTATGTATATACTAATGGAGATCGAGATGGAAGGACTGACATTGCTACCTCAGCACCAATATTACGTAAGCAGATTGCAACCACACAGACGGACCAACGTTTAACGTTTAACTGGTTAGCAACCAAGTACTACCACTAATATGTTACTAAGGACATGAGTCCAGGGAACAAAAATAATGTTCCAACCACCTTACCACCATACTACTAGAACATTAAAATCTACGACAAGATAACCGACATTGCGGACCAATCAACACCAAACTACAACAAGGACATCCATCAAAAAGGGAGATTGACAATAGAATACTTCTCAAGTCGTGTGACGAACGCTACCAGTTTACTAAACGAGACATGGGACTACCACACTCCGATAGGAGCATGTGGGCCTGACAGACTTATTTATAGGTTAGTCAGGTAAGTAGTAATGTATCAGTATGGTACCCCATGCATGTAGACAAGTAGTGTTAGGAACACGAGAAGTATTCAACTCCGTGCTACGGACAGTGATGCAGATTACCTCGAAGATAGACGAGAAGTGCCGCATTTAACCAACGGGCTACAGAAACCAAGAACCGACAACACAGAGTATCGGACGATACACAGTAAAGAGAAGATGACCCTTTGAAGATAACGACGCTGATGACAGAAGCAGGAAACCCACAGTATGGACGAATAATACGTAGACACCTCGTAAGGATTATGCAAGTTCTTGCAATCCAGAGGAATCTACCAAGTGATGGGCAAAACAAAGCCAATATACTAGCAGATGCTTTAACAAGAACATAAACGCGTGACTACGCAATGATGAGAGACAAGCTAAATGCTAGCAGATACCTTAAAAATGAATAATGGACTTGGAATGTACCACTCACATGATGATTCGCTCATCTTATCTGTTTGGCTCTTTAGATATTAGCTGCTGAGGGTTTACGCCTCTGCACTCTGTAGGACTGAGTGTTTTGGTATTGCACTTGTGCAGTTATTAATCTAGTAGGAATACAGAAAGATGCAATGGATATCAACAAGAGTGTGTAACAAAGAACTACAACAGTGTATTACTCTGGAACAAAACACTAGGAGACACAGATGACAATCATCATCTACGTGGACATGTAGGCTGGTACGTCTTGGTATTACAAAGACAAGTGCAAAGAGCACCAAGTACTAACAAGAGCCAATGTCATATTATACCTCAGGCTGAATATCAGTGGGAGAAGACACACGAATATATGCTAGTGATCCAAATAAGAGGATACACAGTAATGGAAAGAGGGAAATTGAGCCTATGTTCATGGGTCTGCACCTCATACAGAGCGAGTGGGCCCATCAGAACGAACTTGGGAGAGAGCACAAATACGTGCCTCACCCTTTATATATTTAAGAGCCCGAAGGGGCTAGAGTCATACCCATCTCTCTAATGTAAGAATAATCTACTCCAAAGGTGGAAGACACCACATGAGAGCCAAGTATCCAGCGCTCCTTGTGGAGCGGCTGTTGAATACTTGCGGGGTACGGGGGCGTAACCCTTTTTAAGGGGGGTAGAGCCTCTTGGTTGTGCACATGTTCGCACTGAATTTTGTGGTTCACAGTTGTTTGTTGGCTTATTATTGTATGCAGGGCATACAATAGTTTGTGGGTATGCGGGGCATACGATGTTGGTTGTTGGAATGTTTGTGGGTGTGCGAGGCACACGATGTTGATTGTTGGATGTTGTTTGTGATGTTGTTTGTTCATTTTGTTGGTGTTGTTGGGTACGCGGGGCGTACATGGTTGATTTGTTTGTGTGAAATGTGCACTTGTTGTACGTATCTTATGAAATACTAGTTGAAATGATGTGTCGACATACATGAATGTAGTACTGTTCTTTATGATATGTGTGATACATATTGTAGTACCTTGTAGATTTATTACATGTGGTACAGTCCGGATACAAAGTAAATCCTTAAGATATGGAATGTGCGATGATGGTATGGTGTGGACACCTCGGGGAGGTTGTCAGGATTGGTAGAAATGATAGGGAATAGTGGTGCGGATGGATCGCCTATATCCATATATGTTTGAATTAACACCACAAATGATGGCTATGTGTTGTATAAGCGCAAGACGCTGTGTGTGTAAATGATATATCACATAGATATACATCAAGGGATCATATGGGTAGTTATTAACACACCTATTTGAATAAAGTGACTTCGGGACGAAGTCTTTTTAAGGGAGTAGATTGAAATACCCCTACTTAATTAAATATTGATTAAACATATAATCAATTAAATTAAGGCCTAAACATGCCTTAAAATAATAATAATAATAATAATAATAATTAAACACAACAAAGTTTAACAAAAAGCAAGAATTTCACCCTTTGAGCTTTTAGGGTGATTAAATATCCAAACGAACTCCGTTTGACCTAATATCTTAACCTGAGCCTTATAACACATAAATGAACACATTAAAACTATTTCCAAGGGAAAACAAGCTCAGAAACTCATTGGAACACAAAATGTGCACTAAGTTCCTTAAAGCACATTTTTGTGAGATTGTCTCCAAAATGAGTTCTATTTAATTTTAGGGTCTTGAATACCCTTAAATATACTAATGAGACATAATGTACCACATTAAAGTGCCTAATTCAAGTTTTCAAAAAAATCGAAAATATGTGCATTGGTTCTTGAATAATAACCAAATAATGTAAAATAACACTTAAATCTTATAAGCTAGTCAAAGGTCAATATTTTTCCTTTGACCTTGACCCTTCAATACCGATCAATAAGGACCATTTTTCCCTTAGTGTGTAGCCGGTAACAAAATAAACAACTGTGGCCATCACCTCCACTTTATTAAAGTAAGAAAACGTACCTTAGATTATATTAAGCTGATGGCCCATCTCCTCCTGTCTAATCCGACACTTCTCATCTGCTTTAGAGGCTGTTTCAGATATGGGAACTTCCCAAAATATTGACTCCTTGGACCAAGCCTAAGCCTACCTCATTACCGACTTCCCTTTCTTCTTTTTCAGCGCCTTCCTCCTCCTTCAGTCGTAAGTCTCATAGCTCTCTCTTTGCTGTTGTTTCACCGTGAACAAACACCCAACTTCCACTGTTGCTGCTTCAAGGCATAGGTAAGCTTTCATGACACAACCATGCTCATTTTTCTCTCCTTACTCTCCTCTCTTCAAAGAGCTAAGCCATGCTCATTTTCATCCAGCAACTAGGACTGAGTTGAGAGCTAAAGTAGGGGGGAATCTTCTGCTAAAAACAGGAGAAGGAAGGGAAGCAGGCCTCCTTACTTTCTCAAGGCAAAACCTGCATGTTACTAGCTACCCCTTCTTCCTCCATTTCGGTAATATCCCCCAGTTTTTACTAAGCTTCCTTCTTGTTTTCTTTACGTGGGAAAACCAGAGAGTATACCCAGGTCGAGGAGAAGAAAAAAAAAACCCAAGTATCAGACCTCTCTTCTTCACCATTTCGGTAAGTTTACCATTGCTCTTCTTCCTTGCTTTACCGGTAACATGCCCAACATGTCCTGAACTCTTCTACCTGCTTTCTCCACGTAAAAACCAGAGGAGAGATGCCCAGCTTTATGTAGCAACAAGGACCAAACAAGGCCACCTTGGCTGACCATGTTTTCGGTAAGAAATTCCCACTGCCTTACTTCCCTGTTTTACCTTTCTGTTTTGGTACGACTAGGGACCTCAGTTTACTCATCCAATCCTTCCCCTTTTCTCTGCCTGAACATGTTGTACAAGTGCTCCAGCAAGAGCATGAATTCTAGAGCAACAACGTGCCTGAATTGTTCTTGAACAGTTACCTAAGGTAATCCCTTTTAAACACTTGCGCATGTCCAGGGACTTAACCATCTTTTCGGTAAAAATATAAGTGACTAACCTGGAGCTTCTTTCTTATTCATGGTCTGTTATGGAGGACGTGGAGGTGTGGTGAGCTCTCCTTTCAAAACCCGAAAGGAAATCTAAGGAGAAACTAACTCCTAATCAAGGTGAGAAAAAAAACTACCATAAATCTTGACATTATAACTTCTGATATCAGAACCTAAAATGAACAGCAATTTACCTTGGCATGTGGTTCTGTCTAGGTGCGAGACACACCAAGGAGCACCAAGGGCTAACCCGGGAAAAAAACAAGCTTTTAAAACCCAAGGTTGTAACCCTTAAATCAAGCTAATTCATGCCTTAAAATCTGTACCAACACAAATGCAAACTGCTGCTGAATATATTGTCAAACCTGGTAACAATGAGCTGGAAAATTTCTATGTGATGTAGAGTAATTAAGTGGGCAGTCTAGTAGTTTAACGTTGGGGTTCAAATGCTTAAGCTCCTGCCAGAATAATGCCAAAAACAAACAGATCAAACCCAAGAGAAGTGAGCTAGTAATGACTAAGGAAAAATCTGGTGTGAACTGTTTTAATAACAGCAGAAAACCGAATAAGTTTGGGGTAGAACCTTATGCTTCCTAGTGTCATGTGTGTATGGAACTGTACTAGGAAAGTAGCTAATAAATCCTGAAGTATTAAGTAACCCATGTGATAGCTATCTTAGAGTCAAACAGCAAGTAAACTGGTTCAGATAATCCTGAATAAATCAGCCAAAACGAAACCGGTGCAGAAAAGGATTTAAATTCTGCAACGAATACTTCTGAGTAACTGATTTCCAGAAGATGTAAATACTGTATTGGCAAGTTGAATAGCCTGAGAACCCCCTAACACATTATACAAAGTGTAATAAGCTGGGGAAATGTACAGAAATCAGGTAACACACTAAAAGGAAAAAGAAGAAGAAGTGGGGTGCAGAAGCTAGTTTCAGTTTTCTGCAAATCCTTTTCGGTTCAGCTTTCTGTGTAAAGAACTTTCAAGATTGTGCCCATGTCATCTTGGGTCTTTTTGGATTTAAAATCTTGGTAAAACATTTAGCTAGGCAGTTAATCAGGTTGAAGGAAAATTAAAAGTCAGGCGGATAGACAAAAAGGGAAATACAGGAGAAACCATGGGTTTGTGTTTTTCAGTTTTCCAGTTTCAGGAATTCTCTTGTTTCAGTATAAGCAACATCCAGTAGTAATAATAGTGTTGTCATGGATCTGTTTTTAAGTTAAAATCAGGATAACACACCCGATTAAGTCGGAGAGTACCTTGGGATGAATTGAGAGACAGGTGGGTAACAAACAGAAAAGAGACTAAGAGAACAGAAACAAACAATAGCAGAAAATTCGCATCAGTACAGTTTTCAGTTTTTCACTTCTTTCCAGTTTTCACTGGTTCAGTATGAGAACTTTTCCAGCAGCTTTAACAAAGCATTTTGGTTCTGTTTTGAAGTTAAAACTGTACTAAAATATTTATCTAAATAGGTAAACAACATGGGGGAAGTTAGAAGTCAGACAAGAACATTAAGGGAGAGAGGAGAGCAGATACTGGTTTCTGGTGTCTCAGTTTTTCTCAGTCCCACTAGTCTCTGTATAATTGAGTTACAGAAACATCGTGAGTGTGTAGTGGTTTGTGTATGAACCCCAGGACACTTCTAACAGAGTGGACTAAGTTGGTAAATTCAGTTAGAAGGTTAGCAATCAGTTTAGCTACCCAACAGAAAGTATAGAAGAGATATAATAGAAATCTAGCTCTGACTTCAGTTTCTGTTCATTTTAGGTGAGGAGCATTTCAGTAGTTTTTACTATTTGCCTTGGGTCTGTTTAGGGGATCAAAATTGTATTAAGATAACTAACTGAGTGGTCATACAATCTAGGGGAACCTGAAGCCAGATTAGAGAGCAGAAAGAAAACCGAGGAAGAGAATACCTCAATTTCAGATTTCAGTTTTCTAGTTTTCGGTATGAATGAGTCCAATAGATTTGTCAGTTGTTTTAGGGTGTTATTAAGATGAAAAACCTACTCAAACGATTAATCAAGTGATTACATAACTTGGGGAATGCACCTAAAGTCAGTTATTAAACTGACAGACAACAATAAGAAAAGAACCTACACCAGTTTCATGACTTCTGTTTTCAGATTTCAGTGTTCTGTGTATAGAGTTTTCATGGACATTGTCTAGGTTATTTTGGCTTTGTTTTCAAATTCAAAAGCTTTATAACGCACTCAATCACATGAGAAAATGGGTGGGAGAATCTAGAAGTCAAATCTGAGAACAAAGAAAAAGGAGACAGATGAGGACATATCAGTTTATACTTCAGTTTTCTGTTATGACTGTTCTCTGTGTAACTGGATACAGATGTGTTAAGAGTGTTGTGTTTGGTTAATAATCCACCCAAAACATTCCTAATACATCCAGATAGGTTGGGATATTCATGGGGGAGGTTAGGAGACAGTAAAAAAGACATAAAAGATGGAAGAAAGGGGAAGAGATTACGCATAGGTTTTAGTTTTCTGTTTTCTGATTTTGGTTTCAGATCTCAGTAGCTGCTATTTTGTGTTATTAAGTACTGAGGTTAGTGAGTCTCTTACTGAGTTAGTCTTGAGTTTAAAACACTGTTAACACCCATATTCAGTGGGTAAATACTATGGGAAGAATTAGCAATCGATTCGATACATTGAGAATGGAGTAGGTCAAGGAAATACTTGGGAATTGTGCTTCGGATTGGAACGTTAGGAGTTCTGTATAAGTAGGCTCCAAGGGTACCTTGGGAACTATATTATTACGATAACAAATTTAAAATATTGCTAACTTATTTAACTAAGAAGGAGTACCCTCTAGGACAAGTTAAAGCCACCAAAGCCATATGCTATAAAGTCTTATGACATATAAAACGTTATACTGTATGACATATAAAACGTCATACTGTATGACATCATGAAATAAATGTAACCCTAAACAATGTTAGGTGGTCAAAGGTATGGTCATTTAAAATTGTCAAGCTAAACACATACGTATATAAATACATGTCAAGAATAAAGATACAAACTATAGTATACAAAGACACAAAATACTAAGGTTGGTATATGACTTTGGTATGGTAAATAAATCCTGAATAAAGGAGCACAAGTGTATAACGTAAGGTTTCATACTCCAATGTAAACCAAATATTGACTCACACAACGAGTAAGAAGTCTTTAAGATAACGGTACTTTAATTAATAACAGTTGAGAAATCTGGGGGCGTAGTACTGGGATTTCAAAAGTTATTCGGAAATACCGAATCATATTGTCATGTGGATTGACGCTTAGCGTTCCTTGTATTTCTAGATCGCCCTTCAGACGTGCGCGCTCGATAGCCTTAGCGGTCTACACTGCGCGACGTTGACACGGTGTACGGTATGTAAAGGGATTTGATCCGGGTTGTCCTGAGGAATTCCTCGGGCTCGGATTTGTTTGATAAATAACTTGTGTGAATGTATGTATGTGATTCATGTGTGTGATGTGTAGTTATGTTTACTGCATTATTTATTTATGCACGAACGTCCTACGGGACTAATACTACGTCGACTATAGATCGACTTATACAAAACTACATATGCGAAATGTGTGATTGTGACCACTGTTGCTTGACCTAATACGCTAAGTGTTACAAGTATGTAGTTATAACCTAAGTAAACTACTTAGGAACGGGACACGACATTGTCGGTCTCTAGAGCTTTGACTCGAACCTGAATGTTACCTAGAATAATTCTAGGCATGCGTAAGACCCATAGGGCAGCCAACAAATTAAGTGATGTACTCCATAACTAAAACTATAACTGACTATCTAACTAACAAAGCTAACAGTGGAGTGTGAATGTATGTGATGATGTACCTTAATCTAGATAGTCACTGGCTGCTGGTCGCGCGTAGAGATCTCTTGGGTTATCCCGTATCGGGGTTTCCCTAGTTAATCCTAATCGAGCCTATATAGATCGTCAGGCGGAGTGTGCTACCGTTGGCACCAGGCCATTGGCCACCTAAATGGATGCCTTTACAAAGGCAAAGTGAATAAGTCCCAGAGTCTTCGGATGATCAGGGCAGTGAGCACCTTTGTGTGTACGTGGGACTACTGTCCAAGTGAGTATATTTCGGGTTGTCCTAACTGACACCCGACTGTGCTAACCTAAACAAACGATATGTGAAGGCCCGGAGGGCTGAGTGATGTACTATGTGATGATGCTAACATACGATGAATGAGTTCTCAATGCCATTGTATTGTATGATGTATGACAATATTGTGTATATTCATATATGACTAATTGGATTGGATGAATGATTATATAATCATGTGTGCTGTTACAGTATCTATTATATCTGTAAAATAGTAAAGCATGAAATCAATCTAATATCAAGATGGTTAAAATGACAAGTGACCAATAGGGTCCTGATCCGGCATACTCAGCGTCTATCGCTGAGACTACACTTATTGTGCAGGTTGCTGAACACGTCGAAGCCGAAGTGCGGGGCTGGGTAGTTAGGACGTTGTTGATTTTGGATTACCGTTCATACCTCGTTATGTATGAAATGCTTCCACTGGAAAGGGGTTGTAAGATTTGGATTATGTCTAGATGCTCACAGTAGTTGTGCTTTTGATACTTAGATAGACATGTAGGTGGTATCTCGTTGTCACCACGGATTGTATTTTTATGTTTAATTATGTTAAGATGTTGTACTGCTACATCACTCGTATGGGCGAGTGGTGGCAAGTAACACCCATGTGAGTTCTAATACTGTAATTCCTTCCGCTGTGAGACGTCTTTATTTCCTGTTCACGTGAGCGACTATTACGCATTTGTTATGAGGGGTGTTACACCCAGTCTCTAGAGCTTGATACTCGAACATGACTATAACCTAGACTAATTCAAGGGAAGTACATGAGACTTCGAAGGTAACAAATGGTAAAGGCTTCTCCAAGACCAAAGCATTTACTTTGGGTAGTTGATTAAGGATTAACCACATATTGGAGAGTGTTGGTTAAGGTACATGATATAGGAATCCAATTAATTTCGTCTAGTTGGTTGCGCATTGGTGATCACCGGAGTATAACGTCTGTATCAGGCCGACTCTCTCTATATCCTGACGGGCCTAGATAGACTATTGGATCAGGGTGCCGCTTTTGGCACACGGCTTCGGCCATTCATGGACGCCTTTATTAGGCAAGTGGAAGACCCGGGATCGAATGACCCTTGGCAATAAGCACCTTGTGTGTACGGGGGGACTACTGTCCAGTAAGGTTATTTAAGGGTTATCCTAACATGTCGCTCATTGGTATTGAGAGTAAAACTTAATGGCGACTAACATAATTTAGAGGAAATACTACGATTATCCTGGTGAAATTGTATTCATGCATTCGAATAATGTGTGTTGTATACTGTATACTGTGTATTGTGTTTTGCTCGTTGAGTATTGTATGTGGTGTATGCACGGTTGTAACACCCCTACTACGCACGTAACTTTACTTGGAATCGCAGCGGAAAATAAACAACTAAACGGTAACTAAACGATTGGTGCTACAATGCCGTCAACCACCCACGTGGCTAACAAGGCTGAATAAATACAATTGTACCGGTCTGATGATCAGACTCCCGAGCATAGAACTAACAACCATATATATACATCAACATAATACCGAGTGTTTACAAAATCCTCCACTGTATACCATCACTGTAATCACCATAACAAGTATATAATACGCCACGGGAGCACAGGCGCATCCCGGGCAAACATCCAAAAGTACTCCAAAAGTAAACTACACTCTAGGATCTAGAGCCACTCTGCCTCTTCGATCCTCATCCTGCAATAAAAATATGGAGCCCCCGAGGGGGTCAGCACCTTTGCTGGTATGGCTAACGCGCAGCCCATCGGCTACCGGGATACGCGCAACCAATTGTCATGATGACATGATATTTATTTTAAAACACACAACATATATATATATAACATAACACAGGTATTGTACACATCATAATACACATCACAAACATACAATTCCTTTTGGAAGAGAACCAACACAGTTAGTCCCCATTGAGAGCTTAGAGAATGTTGCCATGCTCATACCTTGCTCGTTACACAACTCGTTACCGTCCGGTTAGATTGAACGGTTAACTTACACAAGGTGCCTCGGATATAGTGATCCAAGCACACCAAAACAAAACACATAGTATGCCCCTGTGGCCCGACGTGAGTCAGTAAAATAGCCTTGGTTAAGCTAAAGGGAAGGTTAGAAACCAAATTGGAAACTTAACCATAACATACAGAGAGAATCGAACCGGTTATGACATCGACTCCCATACTCACACGCGTGGCCGGAACAGACCGGACTCCTCACTTCCCCCGTTAACCCTTGTTAGTAGTTCATCAATGAACACAACACACAATTCACGATCATAGGTCAAATCTTGTTAGACCCACACAAGGGGAGAGAGTCACACTTAACAACATAATAATATTTAACAACTGTAAACTCTTTACATGGTTTAATCTTACAAAGTCGTAAACACACAGAAAAACAACAACACACAAGCCGGTGTAAACCGGTAGGCAACAGACTGCAAGAAAACCATACCTTGGTCCTTGCCTCGACTGATTTCCACCTTGAGAGAATCCTAAACACATTAGTAATGTCGGTTAATTATTTATTTAACTTCAAACTTACTAAGTATTTAACATGTTTGTATGACATGTTTTAATGCCTATCTTACCCTAGGTACCTTCATTATACACCCTAGGGTTAACTACATAAGTCACATTCTTTTTGTTTTTTTTTTTACAAGTTTTAGGTCCGACCGGACTTGCCGACCGGACTTGTCCATGTCCGGTCGATTCCAGAGAGTTTCTCCCCTTCGGAAATTCAGCCCGACCGGACTTGCCAAGTCCGGTCCTATGTCCGGTCGATTCCAGTAACTCAATCCGTACAAAATTTTCTACTCCGACCGGACTTGTATGTCCGGTCCTATGTCCGGTCTATTCCAGAGTGTTTATTCTCTTTGTAAATTTAGCCCGACCGGACTTGTCCATGTCCGGTCCCATGCCCGGTCCATTCCAGAAACTAATTCTCGCAGGGTAAACAGGTCCCGACCGAGCTTGCAAGTCCGGTCGCAAGTCCGGTCGGCCCCAAATCTATGTTTTCCTTTTCACATTCAACTCCAAACTTCACCCCATATAACCTAGTACTCCCTAACCTCATTTGGGCACTTTAAACACAACTTAAGACACCCTTAAACACTCTTAAAACTCCTTATCTAATTCCTTAAGCCTTTACCCATTTCTTCACAAAATTCCTAACACTTACAATGTTTTCTCCAAGTTTTTCAAGTGGTGTTTCATACCTATGATAGCTATCATCCCAAAATGCTTTCTCCTTATTTTAACATCATCTCCCAAGCATCACCTCTCACAACTAACTCCTTATATCCATCTTGATAATTCTTTTCCAATTTCACACTTTCTCCTTATTTTACCAAAGTTTGCCTAAGTCTTACCTAAGTCCAAAATGACTTTGGTACATACTAAAACCTCAAGATTATGCCTAAGTCCTTATTACCCTCTAGAACACTTCCTAGTTCATCATAATTCCTTTACAACATCTTGAACTCCTTATGCATTTCCTAAATTTCGACATAGCTTCTCCTAGCATTTTGTTACACCTTAGCACATTATTTCATCATAGAACACTAAGAACACCAAGAACACCTTCTTACACAACTTCGCCAAATTCACACTACATCACAATATAGTGCATAACTTAAATTGCATGGAACTTAGGCCCTTAAATGCATGGCTCTTAGGCCCTTAAAGTGCTTAAATCTTAAACACTGAATTTCCACAATATATATGCCTTTAACCTGCGATTACATACAACAAGACATATGTTATTTTACTAGTCTCCTTGAGAACATTTACTAGGTCATTTACCATGTGCTCTTTAGGTAGTTTTAATAAGCAATTATAGCTCATTTCTCCTAAGGCATTATACAACATTAAGTTAGTAGATTTACCTCTTTTTCCACCACACTTCCTTCTTGTTTCTTTACAAAACCGTATGGTATTTTGATTCCTTGTCAAGTTCTTGATCCTTGAAGAGAGTTTGGATATATAACAAGAGAGGACTCCACCTAGTCCATGAAGTGTTGAAATGAAGCTAGAACAAGGTCACACAATGAGCTAAATCAATGTGTATTTTCGGACATGACAAAAACAAGGAGGAAACTTGATTTTTGTTTGAGATTCCTTACCTAGAAGCAAAGGAGAGTAATAATATGTCAAAATATAAGCTCAAGCTCCTTCAATGGTGGAACACCTTGGCACCGAAATGGAGCTCTTGGAGTTTTGAGAAGATAGGAATGAAGAGCTTGATGAGAGGAAGAGATTGGTGGTCTTTGTTTTTGATTTGAACAAGTGAGCTAGATTTAACAAGTGGTCAAAGTTGGAGTTTCCATGGTGATAGTGGTATTACCGAGAGAGAACAAGGAAGAAGGAAGAAGAGAGGTGTTTGCAAACCGTGGGAATGAAGGAAAGAAATGAGAATGAAGATAGAACTTGCTTTTAGGAGATATTTATGTTTATAAAGTAAAAAGTAAGTTTACTTAGTTTTCTTTACTTACTTATAATATCAACTAGAGAGTGGTGAGTCACACACTTATAAAAACCGGCCCCCTTTATTAGTGTGAGGGTGTTTTAGTCTTTGTTTGTCAATTTAATTACTTAATACAACATATGTTATAAACTAGCTTATAAAATACTATTCACCTAAACAAGGCACTTAGAAGTGAAATTTTTGATTTCCCACTAATATAGCCACCCAAATGTGATACTATATAGTACACATGTATATTTAAGAGTAATGATGGACATTTAGCCATTCAAAACTCATTTACAAGACAATTTTTCAAAAACGTGCTTTAAGACTTCTTAAAGCACATTTTGTGTTTTAACTTGTTTTCAAGCTTGGTTTTCTTTGGTAATTGGTTTTATATGTTCATTAGTGTATAAATGAGGTCTTGGTAAGCTCATTAGGCCTTACTCAAGTTTATCCCAAGCTTAGAGCACATTTTTGGCTCTTATTGACTTTAAAGCACATTTGTGTTTCCTTTTGTTTAAATTTGTTTACTAAGGTTTCTAAGACTCTTTTTAGTCTTATTACACCCTATTTAGGTGTTTAAACAACATAACTAGGTTTGGGGTATTTCAACGGTTCATTGATAGAATGCTAGATGCTTATTTATGTCATTTACCGCTGTCTATATAAACTGTAAAAATGAACGAGCATGTAATCAACCTCATGTTCAGACGGCTAATTGACCTAAAGGGTCTAGGAAAACATGGTTTAACATACTAAGCCAAGTGCTGAGCCCTCCATGGGCACCGATATTTTATGTTTCAGGTGATTGATGATTGACGCCAGAGTGTGGGATCGTGGGTAGATTACCTCGACTTTTATTACGCTTCTAGGATTAATTCATGTTAGTACGTTGTAATCTGGGAATTCTTAAGTGCTCACTTGTCATACGTATCGGTGTGTATATAGGATAATGTAGTAAATATCTCGTTCATCACTGCGTCTAGTTGTTGTTGTCATTTGTTATATTTCGGATATGCTTCGTTACTCGCATGGGCAAGTAATGGAATGTGGCACCCAAGTGATGATTAATGTAGTTTAACTTCCGCTGTGAGACATCTTTAATTATGTTACGATAGTGATTATTACGAGAGTGATTATTACGGGTTTATCGAGTGGGGTGTTACATATTGAGACGGCTAGGTTTTTTTATTGCTTAGGGTTCTTGGAGATGTGTTTTTATCAGGAGATAAGGTTCCTTAAGTAGGCCTCACTAAAGATAAAAAAATCCGGTAAAAACCGAGATTTACTAACATCTTAGCTCAAGGGCTTCCTAAAAGAATTTGACTATGAAATTTTAACCATGTGTAAAGGAAGACATTTCTGATTTTTCCAAGGTGGAATCGAAACTTTGGATATTGGAATATTTTTAAATTCAATTTCTTTTCAGATTCAATCAGAAATTACTAGAAAATTATTGGAAATTCGAAAAATCAAAATTCAAAAACCATTATGCTTAAAATATCATCCTCTATCATGGGTTAAAATTTTAAAGTATTTCATGTTGATTTAAGCCATTTTATGAGGAGAGAGAAAGCTTATAGGGGGCTTAGGAGCCTTTGAAAATTACAAAAATGCCCCTGAAGATGACTTAGGTGTCCTAACACTCTAAAATGTGCCGATCGAACTCGAATCCATGCTACTTGACCAAGCTACGCTTTTAGTACTTGTTCCATAAGAGACTCTCTTCCAGGCGGGCTAAATTTTGGGTATAACAAATATGAATTTATAATACAACAGTATATTCTAAGAGTAGTTTATAACTAACTACCCAAAAGTATCCTGCACTCCGGCTTTGGTCTCGATCAAGCACCTATAATACGTTAGCCACAAAGGCTCAACACAAACCGCTGAATATGCTAAAGTGTAATCCTAGGATCCTTTAGACTTCTTAAGTCAATTAGCCGTCTTAACATGCGGTTCATTTCATGCAATTCCGTTTTATAAATATATAATTAAACTGTAAATGCTATAATTAAACACTCAAAACAGTTCATCCAATATAACCACATCAATCCACAAATAAATCATCCACATTATCAAAGCAATAAACGAGTAAACACGATAATGAAGCGGGATTCATTTTCTTGTGGACGGTTCTCGTTACTCGGCCTTCGAGGCCCCTTGTTCGTTATCCATGTTTACGAGGGACATTGATGTCTCGTACTAAGGTATAACTAATACTCATAATCTTGTTTGTTTTTCGTTTACTCTCAAATCATGGTGGGTGTCATGTTAGTACAACCCCTTTAATAATTCATAATATTTATTTACTTAAGCAGTCACCCTGTGTGCACCAATAGTAGTGCCCTCCGGCCAATGATCCAAAGATCTCTAGACTTCCTCTATCCGTAAACGAAGGCATCTCATGTGGCCGTAGCCATGCACCATTAGCAATGCCCTCCAACCAACGATCAAATGTGGCTCTTTGGATTTCCATGAGCGGACGCGATTTGGTAGTCCATCTCTACTGATCACTCTGCGTAACCAGGTAGTCCGAGACTACTTTGGGTTTTTCCTCATACACTGATTCTCACCATATGATTAAGTAACTTAATAATCTCATCTAGGTCTTACACGTTCACCTAGAAGTCATGTAGGTTACTTTCATGTCGAGTACATATGCTCTAGACATTTCCTATGTCATTTACTTTGGTTGATTAGGAATAATACAATATTCATTGAACTTTCACAAATAATGATATTTCTTAATCTTACTAGTAATTTAAGTCGAGTTGCAATCGGTATTACTTTAGTCCGAAAGACGTTCGTGCACAGTTAATAACACGAGATTTTCGAGCAAGTAAATCATATATTATCAAATGCACATGACACACATATCACGCTTATCAACCATATACAATGAAATACCCCGAACTTAAATATAAGGATTAAAATTAATCTAATACGTATTTAAGGGCCTAATGGTACCTAATTAATATTGGGGAGGAAAAATAAATCTTAAAGAAATAAAGAAACGCTTAAAAGCGGAAAACGCTAAATAAGCGCTAAATAACCATAGGAGGTATGAGACCTCGGGTAGCGTAATATATGGATTCTAAAGGCTTAACAAGGCCTAAATAATATATGGGAACGAGTCCCGAAGAAAACGGATCCAAATAATGTATTAAAACGCTAATAGAGCTTTAACGCACGTTTTTCGAGAAAACCCGAAAACGTTATTTTAAGTGGTCAAATGAACCCGTAAAAAGTATAAGGCATTAAATAAATATTATTAAGCATTTATGGAAGCTTAATAACCAATAAAAAATGATTAAGGAAGAAAATTCCGGAAAACGGGCCCGGTTAGTGAACAGTACCTAAACCGGGTAAAATAACGAGCGTTTTCTGTAAAAGACGAAAAACGCTCCAACTAGTATAACTGTAGGGGGCCGGTTTTTATCAGTCAAATAACTCCCTCACACACACATGTAACTAGCTAATTAAATAAGAGAGCCAAAAAGCAAAAAGGCAATAAAGTAAAAACTACTTTATTCCCTTCCCTCTCACCTCACTCTCACATTTTCACTCACCTCTCTCTTTCCTCTTCCCCCTCCATCGTACTCTCCCTCTTCCTCCTCCCTTGGGCTGCGATTTTGGAGCACCCCACAACAACCATGTCTACTCCATCTTCTTCCTCATGCTCCATCCTCATGTAAGCTCCAAATCGAAAACTAATTACATATTTGAACTCCCCTCATCATCCTCTATCATTCCCTCTTTTCAAAATTCGAAAAGGATGAATTTCATCTCCATGGGTTTTCCCCATTTGAAGAGAAAAGCACACCATTATGGAGCTTGGAGTCTCCTACAGACGTGTATATCTGAGTGGTTATATCGGGTGTAATTAACATAAAAGAAAAGAAATTAAAAACTCAAAATAAACGTCGGGCTGCAAACAAATCCCGGTCGTGGAAGTATAGTAAAAATGTAAGCGACCGGATGTCGAACCGTGGGACTAATGTGCATATTATAGTACCTAAGCGTGTCACAAAAGGGGGGATTAATTGACTTGTTTTTACAAATAAAAGGAAAGATAAAACAACTAAGTTAACAGATAAACTAAACGGGACTCTGGTTCACGTTAATATAATATCTGCTCTTTCATACTAGGTTTACTGGTTTAATTATAATTGTTTGGCAAGATCCTGTTTTTATTCTTAAGGACTAAATCATAGCCTCATAAGAACTCGTTCCAGTTGTGCAAGGTCCGATGAAAACTCAAGCACCCACTGGTGGACGGCAGAGGAGTATGAGGATTTTATTCTTGCAACTGAAAATACTAACTCATTAAATCATAATAAGCTTTCTCCAGATTTACGGCTTAATTAACCTATCTATTTATCACTTGGTCTGATCAAAATAGACTTAGTAAAGCAATTTAATAAACTCATGACATTTATTAAAAAGATGCGAGAAAACCTTTAAGCGTAACAAACTTCATTAAAATTAAAACCAGTAAAACATGTTGCATAATTAATACAGATACTTAATAATTATTCCCAGAGTATACGTACTCTATGAAATACCCCAAACCTTGGTATGCTGGTTAAACGTTAAAACATGATTTATTAAGACTAAAAAGAGTCTTAGAAACATTAGTAAACAAATTTAAACAAAAGAAAACACAAAATGTGCTTTAAAGTCAATAAGAGCTAAAATATGCTCTAAGCTTGGAATAAGCTTGGGTAAGACCTAATGAACTTACCAAGACCTTATATATTTATTAATGAACATATTAAATCAATTACCAAAGAAAACCAAGCTTGAAAACAAGTTAAAACACAAAATGTGCTTTAAGAAGTCTTAAAGCACATTTTTGAAAAATTGTCTTGTAAATGAGTTTTGAGTGGCTAAATGTCCATCATTACTCTTAAATATATATGTGTACTATATAGTATCACATTTGGGTGGCTATAATAATGGGAAATCAAAAATTTCACTTCTAAGTGCCTTGTTTTGGTGAATAGTGCTTTTTATAAGCTAGTTTATAACATATGTTGTATTAAGTAATTAAATTGACAAACAAAGACTAAAGTACCCTCATATTAATAAAGGGGGCCGGTTTCTTAAGTGTGGTGACTCACCACTCACTTGTTATTTTGTTAAACAAATAAAGATGACTAATATAACTACTTTTACTTTATAAGCATAAATATCTTCTTAAAAGCAAATTCTATCTCATTCTCATTTCTTTCCTTCATTTCCCACGGTCCCAACCTTCTTCTTCCTTCCTTCTTGCTGTTCTCTCACGGTAATACCACTACCACCATAAAAACTCCATCTTTGACCTCTTGCTAAATCAAGCTCACTTGTCCAAATCAAATTCTAAGACCACCAATCTCTTCCTCTCATCAAGCTCTTCATTTCTATCTTCTCAAAGCTTCAAGAGCCCCATTTCGGTGCCATGGAGTTCCACCATTGAAGGAGCTTGAGCTTGTCTTTTTACATATTGTTGATCTCCTTTGCTTCTAGGTAAGGAATCTCAAAGAAAAATCATGTTTCCTCCATGTTTTGTTGTTGACCGAAAATACACATTGATGTAGCTCTTTGTGTGACTTTGTTCTAGCTTCATTTCAACTCTTCATGGACTAGGTGGAGTCCTCTCTTGTTATATATTCAAACTCTCTTCAAAGATCAAGGTAAAACAACTACATTAATGTTTTTGAAACAATGTAAAATTAGGGTTTACAATGAGATGAAGCTCAAAGCTTGAATACTCATTATGGTGTTTGTGTATTGTTTAGAACTTGACAAGGAAACAAATACCTTACCGGTTTTATAAGGAAACAAGAAAGAAGTGGTTTGGAAAAGAGGTAAATCTACTAACCTAATGTTGTTTAATGCCTTAGGAGAAATGAGCTTATAAATGCTTATTAAAACTACCTAAAGAGCAAATGGTGAATGACCTAGTAATGTCCTCAAGGAGACTAGTAAAGGAACATATGTCTTGTTGTATGTAATTGCAGGTCAAAGGCATATATATTGTGGAAATTCAGTGTTTAAGATTTAAGCACCTTAAGGGCCTAAGAGCCATGCATTTTAAGGGCCTAAGAGCCATACATTTTAAGGGCCTAAGTGCCATGCGATTTAAATTATGCACTATATTGTAATGTAGTGTGAAATTGGTGAAGTTGTGTATGAGAGTGTTCTTGTTGATTCTAGGTGTTCTTGTGTGTTTAATGGAGAAAACAAAGTGTTTAGGCTTAGTAATGTTCTAGGGGAATCCATGTCAAAATTTAGGTAAGAAACAAGAAGTTCTAAGTGTTTACATAAGGATTGGTGAGTTTGAGGTGTTAGGAAATGACTAGGTGTTTTACTAGAGAAGATATAATGTCTTAAGTGTTCTAGAGTGTGACAAGGACTTAGGCATGAGCTTGAAGTTTTAGTATGTACCAAAGTCATTTTGGACTTAGGTAAAGGCTTAGGCAAACTTTGGTAAATTAAGGAGAAAATGTACACTTGGAAAAGAGTTTCAAGAAGGATATAAGGAGTTAGTTGTGAGAGATGATGCTTGGAAGATGATGTTAAAATAAGGAGAAAGCTTTTGGGATAGTAGTTATCATAGGTATGAAACACCACTTGAAAAACTAGGAGAAAACATTGTAAGTGTTAGGAATTTTGTGAAGATATAAGCAAAGGTTTAAGGAATTAGAAAATGAGTTTTATGAGTGTTTAAGGATGTCTTAAGGTGTGTTTAAAGTGCCCAAATGAGGTTAGGGGGGTACTAGGTTATATGGGGTGAAGTTTGGAGTTGGATGTGAAAAGGAAAACAAAGGTCTGGGGCAGACCGAACTTGCGACCGAACTTGCAAGTTCGGTCGAGCCCAGTTTACCCTGCGAGAATTGGCTTCTGGAATAGACCGACCTTGGGGACCGGACTTGTAAGGTCGGTCGGGCTTGTATTTTGTGTACGGATTGAGTTACTGGAACCGATCGAACATAGGACCGGACTTGGTAAGTTCGGTCGGGCTAAATTTACAAAGGGGAGAA
The DNA here is from genome assembly GCA_023374045.1 of Limonium bicolor. Taxonomy (NCBI): domain Eukaryota; kingdom Viridiplantae; phylum Streptophyta; class Magnoliopsida; order Caryophyllales; family Plumbaginaceae; genus Limonium; species Limonium bicolor. Next base: position 4,328 of record JAIOTZ010001109.1, on the reverse strand, counting down.
ACTCTCGGGAAAAGACCGAACATGCGACCGAACCTACAAGGTCGGTCGGAGTAGAAAATTTTGACGGAAATGTGTTCTGGAATCGACCGAACTTGGACAAGTTCGGTCGGTAAGGTCGGTCGGACCTAAACTTGTAAAAAAAAAAACAGAAAAGAATGTGACTTATGTAGTTAACCCTAGGGTGTATAATGAAGGTAACCAAGGGTAAAATATAGACATTAAAACATGTCATACAATCTTGTTAAATACTTAGTAAGTTTGAAGTTAAATAAATAATTAACCGACGTTACTAATGTGTTTAGGATTCTCTCAAGGTGGGAACCAATCGAGGCAAGGACCAAGGTATGGTTTTCTTGCAGTCTGTTGTCTACCGGTTTACACCGGCTTGGATGTTGTTTGCTTTTCTGTGTGTTACGTCCTTATAAGATTAAGGCATGAAAAGAGTTTACAGTTGTTATACATTAAGATGTTGTAATGTTGTGACTCCTTTCCCTTGGTTGTCTAACCAGACCTAAATATTTGCTTGTATGTGACTTAACAAAATATTGTGTGATCACTAACAAGTGCTAATCGGGGGGAGTGAGGAGTCCGGTTGTTCCGGCCACGCGTGTGATGGACGGGAGTCGATATCATATCCGGTTCGGCTCTCTTGGTGTATGTACAGGTGGTATTCCAATTTGGTTTCTACCTTCCCTTAGCTTATCCAAAGCTAGTTACTGACTCACGTCGGGCCATAGGGGCATACGTATGTTATTTTGGGTGTGCTTGGGATTACTATATCCGACACACCTTGGGTATAAGTTAACCGTTCTATATAACTGAACGGTAACGAGGTTGGTAACGAGCTTAACATGGGATTGGCAAAAATCTCTAGGCTCACTATGTATACTAACTATGGTGGAAGGTTCCTTGTGAGAACCGATTTTATGGTGTTATGTATTGATGTTGTGCTATGCAAATTCCCTTGCTATGCTATGATATATATATATATGTTGGATGTTTTAAAATGAATGCCATGTTATCATGACAATTGGTTGCGCGTATCCCGGTAGCCGATGGGCTGCGCGTTAGCTATACCAGCAAAGGTTGCTGACCCCCTCGGGGGCTCCATATTTTATTGCAGGATGAGGATCGAAGAAGCGGAGTGGCTCTAGATCCTAGGTCGTTGATGTACTTTTGGCTATGTTGGTTGTTGAGCCCGGGATGCGCCTGTGCTCCCGAGGCATTACATTTTAGTACCGTTTGTTAAACAGTGGTGGATATTTACGGTTGGAGGTGTGATGTAAATTAAATACTCGGTATGGTTGGTTATGTTTATATATGGATGTTAGGTTCTATGCTCGGGAGTCTGATCATCAGACCGATACACTTGTATTTATTCTGCCTAGTTAACCACGTGGGTGGTTAACGGCGTTGTAACACCAAAGCGTTTGGTTATTGTTTGGTTGATTATTTCCGCTACGATTTCGGTAGTTGGTAGGGGCGTTGTAGGGGTGTTACACTCTAGCCTAACATACTAAATAGTTTGATCTTCTATTTAAATACGTGAGACTAGAGGTGAAACTAATGAGATGAAAAGAATACAAATGAAGAAGCGGGAGATTAGAAATGAAATGAACGAGTGAGTGAAAGTGTAGTGGTACGAAGATGGAATGATGGTGTGAATTGGAACTCCAGGAGGAACCACGGACGGAACCTCTCGAAGGACACCGGAGAAGATAAGTTGAGCGTGGTATTTATAGAGGAAGTGAAGAGTGGAAGCACGTTCATTGCCCATTGATTGCAGCTCCTCATTGATTGAGGCTCATTGATTGCAGGGGACAAGGCTGCAACGCGTGCGTGATTTCTGGTAGGCGGTGGGCGGAGTAGATGGATAAGGTAGAAACAAGTCGACGGGCGAAGTCGACGAGCGAAGAAGATAACCCGTTGCGTTAATTTCAGATCTGTAATTTACACATGTCCGCATGGTGTCCGCTTGTTCTTTAGGCGGTTGTATGTTACTCATGTCCGCCTATAATGAGGTGGTACTTGGGGGTTCTTCATGGTCACGTCCGCCTATATTGAGGCGGTTGCCTCTATGTGTTGTCCGCCTAAATTGAAGCGGTCTCCTCTCTGTTTCGTCCGCCTAAAAATGGGGCGGTTCCCTCTACCTTGTCCGCATGTTATGGGGCGGTTGCCCCCTCTACCTTGTCCGCATGTTATGGGGCGGTTGCCCCCTCTACCTTGTCCGCATGTTATGAAGCGGTACAGGGGCGGTCACGGCACATAAATAAGCCACTGCGTGCTTCTCGCGTGGCTCTGTTTAATCCTTTATAATATATGTCTTTATTTGGCATTTTTCCTACAATTTAACACATATAATACATCAGTTAATATAACAACATAATTATAGGAAAAACCCAAGATAAGTGAGAAACATTACTAAACATGCTGCAATTTATAAGGTGATTAAACCTTAAATAGTCTATATATTTTGCACTTATCAAACTTCCTCACACTTGACTTTTGCTTGTCCTCAAGCAAATAAGGAATATAATTATCTCTAAGCCATAATAATAAAACAAGATTAAATAAGTGTAGAAGGGAATTTAGACAAAGTGACAATTGAAAGGATAATTCTGCTCCTAGAAGTAGGTTTTTGTAAACAGTGAAGAAGAATAATTTAATAAAAGCATAGAAAAACTAGACTGCAGAAAACAAGTTAGATTAACCTGGGATTTTCAACCAATTTCAATTCTCTAACCCGGGATGACAAGGGGTGTGAAGTAATGCCTTATTCCGCAATACCTTTCAACACCACGTACTCATGTTCATAAACATAAATTGCAATTTTTTTATCTCTTTTTTTTTAATGCAAAAATTGTATATACAAAACACACAAAAAATTTTAAATTGCATTATTTTTCTGTACCCCAGACTTTTCTCTCTATTGTAGCGGTGTTGGGTCTTCTATCCCAGATCATGAGACCTTAGGTAGATAGGTGTTAAAGCACCCCAAAGAACTTAATAACCGGATAGACGAGGCCTGTTTTTGGTAAGAAAAATTCATAAACAGTGGAGTACCTTGTCTTTATCCTTTTCTTTCCTTGACTTTCCACATATTTCCATAATCCCAAGCTAAACTAAATTGGTTTTTACAACTAGCAGATCTATCATATTTTGAGTAAAAATAGAGTATTTTGAAGGAAAATAATTTTATACAAACTCCTTAAAATAAAACTATCTTTCAGTTGTCACTTGACATAATTTCAGACACTTCTACAATTATTTTATCTCATTTTTTCATCAACTTTTTTAATTTAGGTAGTTTAGAGTAGCAAAAAGTGAGTGTGGCATTATCGAACTACTGTCATATTTTCAGGGAAAGGTCTCTCCTTCCTCACACTTAAGAGGAGCAATGTCCTCATTGTTCAGAATTAAATTCAAGAAAAGGACCTTTCAAAATATGACAGACTCATAAAGGATTAAATTAATATAGGTTGAACATTAAGCTTTGGTAGGGGTGAGACGTTCCTCACACTTAAGCTTTGGTAGGGGTGAGACGTTCCTCACACTTAAGTTTGCGCAAGTGTTCAACCGAAGATATTGAAGTTCCTAGAGCAACTGAGGTCGCTTCCATAGGCGAGTTCAGCTATATGTTCGAATATAGAATTTATTCTGAAAAGGGAAACATATATAGCCAGCAGAACTCAAGTGGCACCAAAAGAAAATTATAATATGAAAAACATAAATAAAAATGCACAAATAATTAAGCACTGCATAAAACAAAAACATAAAGTAAAATTAACTGTTACCTTCCTGTATGTAACAAAAGTTTTGGCAAGGTTAAAACAGTATTAGTCTACAAAATGTTAGTAAACAACAGAGAAATATAAAAATAAAGATAACAAAAATAAAAATGGCAATCTGAAGAGGAGGGGAGCTCGCGCCTGCTGCTTGTTCTTCTCTTTGTCGGGGTGAAATGGAGAAATTGAGTCTGGGGAAGAACAGATAATGGAACCGAAAACGCAGCGTTTTTTTTTTTTGAGAGTTAAGGGACGTCCGCTTGTATAGAGGCGGACAGGGCGGAGCGGAGCATGGGTGTTGTCCGCGCCTGTTGAGGCGGACTGGAGGCGGACACCCCCCTGTTCGTCTTTTTTTTTTGATTTTATCCTTATTTAAACAACAACAAAATTAAATATCATAAAAATTATAAGTTAGTAATAATATGACATAAAATTATAAGTTAGTAGTTAGAATGACATAAAATTAAATGTTAGGGACAATGGAAATTAAATGTTAAGGACAATGGAAATTAAATGTTAGGGACAATGGAAATTAAATGTTTA